>OY743171.1:8335000-8607500 GCA_963555705.1 Ligustrum vulgare | reverse complement strand
AAAACTGCATTCAATGTTCCATTTGGTCAATACGAATGGAATGTTATGCCTTTTGGCCTTAAAAATGCTCCTTCTGGATTTCAAAAAATCATGAATGACATTTTTAATCCTTTTCAAAATTTTCTCATTGTTTACATTGACGATGTCTTCTTTATTCTGAAAGTTTAGAACAACATTTCAAACATCTTAATACCTTTTTTCAAAATTGTCAAAATTAATGGTTTAGTAGTTTCTGCAAAGAAAATTGTTTTATGTCAAGAAAGTATTCGTTTTCTTGGACATACTATTTTTCAAGGAACTATTACACCAATTCAAAGAAACCTAGATTTTACTGACAAATTTCCAGATCAAATTTTTGACAAAACTTCCCTTCAAAGATTTCTTGGATGTGTCAATTACGTATCTGACTTTGTTCAAAATATCAGAATACTTTGTTCCCCACTCTTCAAAAGACTTCAAAATAATTCAAAACCATGGGGCCCTGAGTGCACCTTAGCCATCCAAAAGGTCAAAAGTGCTTTCAAAAGCATCCCGTGCCTTTCAATTATTGATCCAGATGCCAATCTTATTGTCGAAACAGATGCTTCTGGTGTAGGGTATGGTGGAGTCCTCAAACAGATTCCAAAAGGGTCAAATCATGAACAGCTAGTCCGGTATTATTCTGGTATTTGGGCTGGTCCTCAAAATAACTATTCAACTATCAAAAAGATATACTTCCTATAGAATGAATGAAATACAGGGTAAGTATTGGTTGGACTGATTACCTACTCCCCATCTATGGACTTACACGGGTCTTACTGTCATGCTGCCCTGCCACTGGGCTTTCAACCTCACGCCACTTGACCTGTAAAACAGACACAAAACAAGCAATAACACTCTCCAAGGATAACTCGAACAGAAATTGCTCTGATACCTAACAGAACCCAGGTTAGGCAGACAAGGAATATTGCAGATAACTTGAGAAACAATAACAGAATAATGAAAAAGATTCAACTGAAATGAAACAATTGAAAATAAATTGAACTTTATCTTGAAGATGAATATTGAACGTTACAAGAATATTGAAAGTATCTTGAGAATTTTGAAGGTTGAGAAATTATGGATAACTTATTCTCAGAGAGAATGTTTATCGCTCAAATAACCTTTGCCTAATAATGAAATGAAACCTAACATTTATAGAAACTAGAAATGAAAGATTACATTGAAAGGAATCTTGAAAAGTAACCTACAGCTGGAAAGTCTTGATTGAACAGTGATTGAACAGTGCTCTGTCGAATACTTTCCAAAAAGTAGGAATCTTGAACAATGATTTATTCTTGAAATTCGTTGATTGAACAGTGACTTGTCTCCAAAAGCTTGCCAACCACTCCACCAACTTCACCGAAAGTTTGAACAAATCAATATTTGATAAAGAGGGAATCTTCTTTATTAAAGTAAGATTTGAAAAATCTTGATTTTGAATTTTGAAGAAGAATAGAGATTCTTCATTTGAACTTTTGGCAAGTCCATAGCCATCAACGGATTTGAAAATTCTTTGATTTTGAACGAAATTTTTGATGAAAATTCTTTTGATAAGATTTTTGAAATTGAGGAGGAGACTTTAAAGAAAATCTTTTGGAATTTCGAAAATTTCATTTTCTTAAAAAAGAAGGAAATTTCTTTTTGACTTTTGAAGGAGGAAGAATTTTTTCAAAACTGTATTGCTCGCAAAATGAACCTGACTCATGCTTAGACCTAAAACTTTCAGATTTGAGTTTGGATTTGAGTTTGATATCATTACAGAGGGCTAGACCTTCCTTATTGATGTAACTAATTAGTTCACCATAAGTTAAGTTTCCATAAGGAATTGAATTTGAAAATTGAGCTTTGATTGAATTGCGAACTTTTTCTGCAAAAAGTTTAGGAAGTCCAGATCTTTCTTTCCAGAACTCTTGATTGCAGTCGTCGCAGATCATGACTCTGGTCAAGAGGATATCCTTGTACCATCTAAAGTCATGTAATTTTGGACAAGACAAATTCATCAGAATTTCTAATGATCTATCTCGAAGGAAGCTTGGAGATCCAACAAAATGTTTGACGATGGCAAAAACAAGGGTCATCAATGAATCAGAAACAATTTGACCATCGAAAATTTTTGTGGCACTAAGAACCTCTAACCGGCTTTCACCAGTGAGATTGTTAGACCACCATCCCTTTAATTGACCAGTAAATCCTATAATAAGATTATTACAGTTATTCAATTCTTCAATCTTTTGACATCTATACGCATTGAAGCATACAAACATTTTTTCGATTGTTTGAATAATCTAGTATTCAGTTATACCATCAATATTCCATTCGACAATTTCATCACCTGAATAAGTCTCAGTGACTCTTCTTTTAAAAGAGGATTCTTCTAAAAGTAAATCAGGTTGAGAAGGATGAGGATAGAATGTGGGTAATTTTGAGGAATTAAAATTTCTCAATTTATTGATCTGAAGAGGCTCTTCTTCAATAAATTGGTTTTCGACATCAGAAATGTCAATAGTATTAATATTTTTTGAAGAAGCACTTAATTTTGAAAATTGATTAGCAAGTTCTTTAATCATCTCAGAATCAGTGGTTAAAGATTTCTTACCAAGATCAGGAGTAAGATTGGTAGGTTGAAAAGGTAACATTTGGTTTGAAGAAGATGAAGAGGAGGGAGAATCTCTAATGGCAGAAAAGACATTAGAGGGAACTTTGGATTTGTTTTCAGTGTCAGAATTAGTTTCAATTCTGGTTAACTGAGAACACATAGAATGAAGAACAATATTCGTGTAATTGTTCTGGATTTGAAGATTTTTGACATCAACTGCTTTTGCAGCTGAATTGTCAGCTCTATCTTCAGGAACTTGTTTGAAAGGAGACGCAGTAACTTTTGCATTTCCATGGGGAAAAATGATTTCTTCAAGAGGAGGATATTCAGATTTGAAAGTTTGATTTGAAGAATTTTTTCAGATTTTTTCTTTTGAAGATGAAGTTTGAATGGATTTGGATTTTTTAGAAGATTTTGATTTGGAAGAAGGTTTTTTCTTTTTACTAAAAACTTTGAAATTAATCCATTTAAAAAACTTATATCTTTTGGTTGAGCAAAGTACTCATCCTGGTAAGACTCAATTTCTTCTTTTGAAAAAGTTTGACGAAAAAGTTTTTGAAGATTTTTTACTTTGGGAGTTTGATCAGTTTTGAATTCAGCTCTTCTGTCATTGCTAGAAGAAATGATGTTAAGTTGAGAAGATAAACTTCTTCTGTGATATTTCTTTCTCAGAAGAGGAATTTCTTCAGAAGGAGGCTGCATATCAGATGCAGAAGGTGAATCTTGTTCAGATTCAGAATATTAAGGTTTTGGAATAACAGATTCAAAGTTGACATCTTTGAGTCTGTTGGATGAAGTTGAAAATCTTGAAGGAAGAACAAATGAATTTTGAAAAGATTTAGATGAACTAGATCGTGAAATGTTTGAAGATGATGATTCTCCAAAAATCATCTTAACACTTCCATCAGGAAATGAAAGAATTTGATTAGGAATATCAGAAGTAGGAATAGGCTCAGGTTTTTTGGCTCTTAGAATATCCCATTCTAAGCTCCTAGTTTGAATATTCCAAGGAATTCTTTTAGGAAACATGGTTTTGGTATGAAGATCATTCACCTCCATAAGAAGCGATTCGTTTCTTGGAGAAGAACGAAGAGCACGAATGTTGAGATTCGTACCCAGAAGTTTGTAATAAACTCTGTATATTACAGCAAAGGAATTTTGTAGCTACCGAGAAATTTTCACGACTTATTTAAGTAAATATTATTTTTAAAAATGTGTCGCTACGACTTTGCTCATTTATTTTTAACTATTTTATGGCTTCATATATATCTATGTGGAGTTTAGTTACTCATACCTTCTGCTAATTGTTTCTGGATTGGTTTGATAAAAGAAAATTTTGAACTAGGAATGAAAAGAAAGACAATAAATAGAGAGAATATAGATTTTTATGGCTGAAGACCAATATGATTTTCGGATGCTTACATTGAGGAGAAACTCCTCCTTTTATAGTTGGTAAAAGCAAAGTTGGGGAACAAGATAATATTCCCTATTTTTTACATACTTGGCTAAGAATTAAAGTAGATAAAGTAAAGCTAAAGTTATAATAATTTCTACTGCTTTTCTAAAGTTTCACATGGGTCTGGACCCTCATACCTTGATTAATTCATGTTCAGACAAGGTAGGCTTCATCTTCATTGTAGTTGAGTAGGTCCCCACAATTATTACACTTGTGGCCCGTTTCTACCTCCATTAGTTGGTGTAGATATTCATAGGCTCATTTGCTAAGATCCAAATTGCTGACAAGTATATTCTCAGCATATTCTCTTAATTTCCATAATTGACAATTAACTTGATTAATTCTTACAATGCTGTAGATTAATAATTTGTCATCATTAGATTCATATACTCAAACATTAGTTTGTGTAAGGGTATCCCTTAATTCGGTGTACATGACTCCAAATCCTAATGCCCTTTTTCTGGAATAGCTTGTATCTGTTCTTCTTTGTTAAATGGTTTAATCTCTGGTTCTGAAAGAATAAATTTGCTAATTACTCCAAGTTTTACAATATGTTCTGCCCTTTGGAATTCTTCATCAATAAATTCTGGAATGGCTAAGTAAATCCTGACATAGATCTTTTCAGCTTTGGTAATTCCAAAATATGTTTTAACTGATGCCTTGATAGAATTAGGTAATAATGATATTTCCTTCATATCCTTGTTAGGGTAGATGTACTGAATAAGTCCTTGGTCAAACAGCCCCCTGACTGTTCTTGGTTCTGCTACTGGAAAAATATTTGCTTTATTGATTTTTTGATGGTTAATTGTCCTTAGCCATTCTCCTTCTTTTGTCCTCTTGTTTAGATATTCCACATACGTCAAGAATGTCTTTAGTTTCTTCATAACTTTCTCCTTTTCTGATAGTTCCTTTGTTACTACTATTGGTTTCTTCGCAGCTTCTAAAAAAGTTTCTTTAGATGGTTCAATAATTTTCCTAATAGCTTTGGAAGATGAACTTCCAATAATTGATACATTAGATACTTCTTCCTCAATAGGAAGTCTTACATATAATTTCTTCACTGGAGAGGATTGAGATCCTCCTTTGTACATTTCCTCAATAGAATCAACCCTTGACTTGTAAAAGGCTAGTTCACTGTTAATTTGTACAATCTGCGTCATGCAAGTATTCACATGGTTGAATAGATTTGAATAGTTGATATTCATTTGACCAAGTTAATTTCTTCTACTTTCTTAAGTATGCCTTCCATGTCTTGATAAATAATCTGCAATAACATTGTTAGTACCCTTGATATGAATAATTTCAAAATCATAATGGCTAAGTTCTACTTGCCATCTAATTAACCTTTTATTTGCAATAGTTGGATCAATTTCTTTAGTTAACCAATATTTGACTTGTGTATTATCGGTTCTAATTTTGAATTTTGTAATAACAATAAATAATTCAAACTTTTTAATAGCAAATTTTATAGCTAATAATTCTTTTTCATTTATATGATAATTAGTTTGAGTTTGGGTAAAACTGCCACTAGTGTATTGTGCAATCCTTTCCTCATCCTCATTTGGATAAATATATTTAAACACTGCTCCCAACTGTTTCACATGCATCGGTTTCTATAATCCAATCACATTCTTTTTTGGGTAATTCTAATTCTGGTAAATCTTTACAAAGGTCTTTAATTTTTTGTACTTCTTCTTCTTCGTCTTTAGATCATGGTATCCATCTAGTTTTTCCTTTTAGTCTTTTTTGTAATGGGATTAAATGTTTTGCTAAGTTAGGTACATATTTCCTAATCTGGTTTACAAGTCCTAAAAAGCTTTGTAATTGTGTTTTATCTTTTATATAATTGTCAAATTCTTGTATTTTTGTACCTATATGTTTTTGGAGTTTTATTCCTTCTTGGCTTATTATAGATCCCAAAAATTCTACTTTTTCTTTAGCTGTCTCCATTTTTGTATCTGATAATATAATTCCATTATTCCTTACAATATCTATAAAAATATTAAGATGTTTTAGGTGGTCTTGTCTAATTTCAGAGTAAATAAAAACATCGTCGATATATACTGTAATAAAATGATAATAATCTTTAAATATTTTATCCATGTACCTTTGGAATTCTCCTGGACTATTTTAAAATCCAAAAGGTAATACATTCCATTCATAAAATCCTTGTGGTACCTTAAAAGCTATTAAATGTCTAGATTCTTCAGTTAACATAATATGATAAAATCCTGATTTGAGATCAAATTTAGAGAAATATTTCTTTCCTCTAATTTGGTTAAATAATACATGTTGGTTTGTTATTGGATATTTTAATTCTTTTGTATAAGTGTTTAACCTTTTATAATTAATTACCATTCTAGATTTTCCTCTTTTTTGTTCTGAATGTTTTATTACAATGAAGGCTGCACTACTATGTTTACTGTTAGATTCTCTAATGAATTTCTTTTCTAATATTTCTTTTATGTGCATTTCAAATTCAGGTAATTCTTTTGGTGTATATTTAATTGGTTTTACACTAATAATTTTAGTGTCATCTTCTAATATAATTTCTGCCATAGGTTTATTTATGTGGCATTTTTCCAAAGGATTATCTCCTGATAATTTTAATAATTTTTCTATAATATTTTTTATTATAATTTGATCAAAATGTTCTTGTACTAGATTTATTCTATTTTTATTAGGCATAAATTGTGTTGTTTGTGTTAATTTTTGTCTATCCTTACCACGCTGAGCTGCTATATGAGGCATTTTTTCTCTACAGTAAGGATCATTAGTTCTTATTGCTATTGCTATATGGTGACAAGGGGTAGATAAAAGTATAATTTTTTCATCAATAGTTATTGGATAATATTGTTTTATGAAGTTATTTCCTAATAATATATCCCCTGGCATATCATCAAATTGATATACATAAGGTATTTGTAATTCATATTTTCTTATTTGTATTTTAACATTCCTTGCTACTTTAGTAATTATGTTTGTGCTTCCATCAAATCCTGCAAATATTACTCTTTCTTCATTTTCTTTTTTATTACTCCACATTTCTGGGGGTAATACATTTTCTTTAAATAAACAGGATGATGCTCCTGTATCAAACAATGCATGATAATTTCTGCTAAGATATCCATTGTAATTTATTTCGGTTAGTATATAAATATGTTCTCTTCCTCCTTGTATTTTATTCATAATAACCTTGGTATTACTAGATTCTCATTTTGTATTGTTAATAGCATTCTATCATCTTTTATGTAATATGGTTTTACTTGCTCTAAGAAGTCTGTTCCTAATAGTAATTCCGTATTTACCTTTCTTGTATGTTCTACGTACATGTTTATGATTATTTCATTTCTTTTATTTATTCTTATTGGTAATTCTACATAAGTATCCATGGGATGAATATTTTCAAAATAATCTTGTATTTGAATTGGATTATTTGTTACTTTAAGTTCTAAATCTCCTATTACATTTCTTTTATATGAGATACAGTAGCTCCAGTATCTATTAATACTTTATGCTCTTTCCATTCTCCATTTATTCTAATTTCTATCATAACTTCAAATTGATTTGTCTCATTTCTTTTAGATAGATTCATTCTTGGTATTTTTCTATGTATTTTTGTCATTATTTATTTTTCTGAATCATTTCTATTTTCTATTTCAGGTAATGATCTTATACTAGTATTTCTTCTTAGGCTAATTGATCTTCTTCCAAATTCTATTTGTGGTTTATCCATATTTACTAATCTTCTAGCTTGATTGAAATCTATTTCTATATATTCTGGTATTGTCATTCTTGAATTTTCTTTAGCTGGTTTGTATTCCAATAAATTTTTAAATATGAGTTTTATTATGTGTATTCTAGTAGCATTCTTAATTTTTACTTCATGTTTACTAGTAAAAGCATATATTGTTCTAATAGTTAAACTTATAGTTTTACTTTCTGGTTCCATATCTATTCCTCTTAATCTGTAATATAATATTAAGGCCTTATTTTTATTCTGTTCTCCCATACTTATGCTGAAATTTGGTCTTATTGTAAATTTTACTTTTTGGTACATTAAGTTTCCTGTTACAATTCCTATTAGAGCATCTTGTACTGAACATACAATTCTATCATCCATAATATAGAATTCTATAGGTGTATCTATTCCTTCTCTAAAATAGGCATTTGCTATAATTTGTACGGCTCCTAAATATATGTTCTTTATTTTTCCTTTTTGTTCAGGATTCAATAGGTTTATTTATTGTCTTATAATTTCTTCATTTATTATAGGTATTAATGTATTTCCTGTAGTATCTCTTATGTCTATAGGGTGACTATGGTTTCTTGCTACATATGCTATTTCTTTGTTTTTTTGCCAAAATGGTAAATTAAATATTTCTTTTGGTTCTACGTCTAATTTTGATTTTAAGACATTTTCATACATTTTAGGATTAAATATTAATCTTTCATTTAGTTGTTCTTCATTTTCTTCTAATTGGTATTCATATTCTTTAGATGTACCTTCTTCACTAATTTGTCTAATCATATTTATATATAAATATTCTTCTTCACTAAATTCATTAGATTCACTTTCTTCTGAAGATTATAATTCCATTATTGTATTTATTACTTCATGTTCTTCTAATTCATAAATTTCTTCATCTTCAGGAATTTCTTCATATTCTTCTTCTCGTTCAATAGGTAATAAGTTGTAATTTTCTTTTTCTATTAATGAGATATACATCATATTTTTCTTTTTATCTTTCTTAGGACATTGTGAAGATAATGTCCTACTTCTCCACATGAATAGCATTTACATTTTCTAGGATTTTTCGGGTATGTTTTTGTTTTGTTTTGTTTTTGCCTTAAATATCTCTTATATGGTACTCTATACATTTTAAATGTTTTATTATATGACTTTTTGTATTTATTGAATTTTTCAAATTTGTTTCTAAATTTATCTTTTCTATAATATTTCTTTTTCTTATATTTTCTTTCTAGATGACATCCCCATTGGGTTGGTTTATATTGTAATTTATCACAGTATAATGATTTTTTTACTTGTTTTATGGAGTTTTATCATATTATTTGCTTCCATACATTTTTCTTGTTACCTCATTTCTATAAATTGTATTCTTGCTCCTAGACTATTATTACTTAATGTTATTTCTAATTTTTCTCAGTCCTTAAATAATTCTAAATTCCATGGGTTTGGTAATTTAAAGAATATTTGGTTCATAATTTTCATACCATATGTTTCCTGATTATATTCTACCTTTTCGAAATATTCTCTAAATTCACATGCAAATTGTTTAAAGTAACACATATCACATATTGATAGATTTTCTAATAAATATCTATTTCTTAGTTTTGAGCTAATTTCGGTATCTTTATCTATTACTAATATATATTCTCTTTTTAATGCATCCTCATATCTGCTCAAAATAATTCCTATTTCATCTTGGTCATTTCCTCTAACTTGTCATATTTAAACTTTTGTTAAATTTCCCCCACCATCTTGCAGTGGTTCCTATAAATGTATTTTCTAACATTAATTGTAATTGCTTTCCTGTTAATTCTCTAGTATAGGCCATCATAGCCATAGATTTTATCCATAATTCTAATTCATGATCTACATCTTGCACACATCCTAAATCTATCCGTCTTCCTTCTGAACTAATTTGTGTTTCCATACTTCTCCATGGTGTATATTCTATAGAATAATTTTTACTTGGCTTGGTGTAATATTTGTGTAATATTTTTGTTGTGGTATAAAATTATTTGTTTTAAAATTTGTGTTTTGTCTTTGATTCATATAGATTTCTGGTGTATTTTGTGGATTAGTATTACTTGTATTTTCTTTTTTAACTTGGTTAATTCCTGGTTGCTGTATATACTCTGGTGGATTTTGTCCTGAATTTTACCCTCCTGGTATTAAAGCTCTTTGTTGTTTATTCATATTAATTTCTTCTATTTTAAGATTTTTAAATTTTTCTATATAATCTTCTTCTGTTATGTAGTCTGCTTCACCTTCTTCTTTAGGATTTTCCATAAATTTTTTTATTTGTTCAGTAATCATATTTATTCCTAATCTATTGATAGTTTTAAATTCTTTATCAGTTATTATTTTTTTAGGTTTTCTTTTTTCCATTTCATCATATATTTTTGTTATATTTTGGTTTATAATTTCCATATTTTGTTGTATATTATCTAATCTTTTATGTAAATCATTTTTTCCTATTTCTTCTTCTTTGATTATTCTTACCATATTTATTTGTTCTATAATAGTTTTTTGCTCTGTAATTTCTATTGGGTTTTCATATACTCCTACCATATTTCTTATTTTATTTATTTTATCAGTTATTTGCTTAATTTGGTTTTCTAAGGTTATTAATTGTTTTGATAGGTTATTTACATATTGTTTTACTTCTAATATTTGTGTGGGTATATTTTTGTTTATATCTTTATAATCATTAGTTATTTCTATCATTTGTCTTATTTCTAATGGTAAATTATTGATAATTTCTTGAACTTGTTCTGGGTTTTTTGCTTGTTCTAAGTTTTGTTCTATAGTTTTATCTAAACTTATTCCTAATTTATTTAGTAAAAATAAATTTGTCCAATTTAATTGTTTATGTTCTCCAAATCCTCCTTCTCCTAATAGTATAAATGGTATAAATTTTTCATATATTTCAATTATTAATGGCCAATGACTATTATTTGGTAAATCTTTAGATTTATAATTATATACTCTAGGTTCGATTATTGGTAATTTTTTAGACATTTTTCTAAATATATTTCTAAGTATAACTATTGGCTCTGATTCCACTCTGGACGGATCGTGATCGTGAAATTTAATTTTGCGAAATTATAATCTTTTTCTAATTCTCCTTAAAAATCTATCTTCAAATTCATCTATATATCTTATATCTTCTTGTCTAATTAAGTTTTCTTCTTTTAATTTTAAATATTCATTATGTTGTAAAACTAGCATTTTAATTTCTTTATATTTTTCTATAGCAATAGGATCAATATTTAAGTATCTTTCTGATCTTTTCAATTCTAAATATTTTCTACGTAAACTTCTAATTAAATTTTTTTCTTTTTTCGTGAAGTATATGCAGATCATAAATAGGCATAATAATTTTTTAATTATAAAAATTTTAAAGTTATTAATTTTTAGAACTTATTATGTGTTAAACTTAATAACATAATATGTAAAACAAGGTATTAATTATATTTTTAGCTAAAGGGCAGAATAGATATTAATTTATATTTGTAAACTAGTTTGTAAGATTTCTTTGTATAAGTAAATTTTTTGAATTTCATAACATAGCTTGTCAATAGGTGGCCCCGCAAAACGCGTTCAATCCATAAAATGCGTGACAATTCTATAACATGGATTGTTAGGTGGCCCCACAAAACGCGTGGATTGAACAATTAACCTCACTTGATTGTATTTAGTAATTTCTTTATTTGACCCCTGGAATAAATAGAATCTATCTATATATAAAAATAAAGTCTTTATAAAAAATAACATACACACGCTTTCCTGTCAAAATGTACTTTCTAAATTTGGAATGATTTTGCAAAAAATACAAGAATTAAAAAATAAATAAAAAATAATTGAATTTTGAAAAGTGTAATGCTTGCAAATTTGAATTACACTTTTGAACACTACATACATTTGTTCTCAAATAAAAAAATAAAAAAATAAAATAAAAATCGTTTTGAACACTGTTAAATTATATAAAAAATAATAAGCCTCTGTTTGTTAAATTTTTTTTGTTTTAAAACATTTTTTTTATATTTTTTAGGTAAAATGTGTGGTTGAAAAGTGGAAATGAAAAATGTTTGTGGTTAAAAAGTTATTTGAGGAATTGTGTGATAAAAAACATGTTTAAAAACTATTTTGCCAATCAGACACTAAAATTTTTTGTTTAAAAATATAAAATGTGAAGTTTTCGAGGTAAAAATTAGTGATTGAAAAGTGGAGAAAAAAATATGTTTGATTAAAAAGTAGTTTAAAGGCGTGTTATTTAAAAATATTTTAAACAGAGATGCTTCGTTCCAATTCCAAAAAAGTACAATTTAAATATATATATATTTTTTAACAAATTTATTTTTACTTAATAGGATGATTGTTTTTAATATAACTATTAATCTTATTATATATCATAACTTCATTTTTTTTAATTTTTTGTGAAAAATGTGAAAAAATTACATCAAAAACATCATAAGTTTAATTTAAAAAAATAATAATAATTCTCTATTGTTATAAAAAAGTATTCAAGATCCGTAATTTAAATTTTTTTAAAATTAATTAAAAGAAAGATTATTAAAAAATATTCTACTTAATCATAGTGTAACTAATTTGGTAAATTAACATTAAATTATTTCTAAAGATATAAAATTATATTATAAAATATGTTGAAAAACATTTAAATAACTCGAAAATATTTTAGTTTAAAGAACAAAAAATGTTTTATTTTAAAGAACTTAAGAACATTCTTTATATTGTGTATTTTTTTTAATGTTTTCCAATTAGACTATATAAAAAAATAAATAAATAAATAAATGACTAATTCATAAATTTTCTTTCAAATCGAATAATTTCGTACTTGATTGAATATAATTTTCCGTCATATGTAATGACAATTAACAAGAATTAGAAGTAATCACTCTCGCATGTTGAAATATAATTGAAAAATCCTATGGGTAACTATCAGTATTAAATTTATGTTTAAGCATGCGTTTTAATAAACTTGCAAAAAAGGTTTATAAACCATTTTATAAACCACAAAATTTCTCAAACCACTTTTTTAAACATACACATTATTGTCGTATTTTGAAGTCGAAAAATAAGTAATATAGACGTCAAATCGAAAATATCAACAAGATGTTTAATACAATATAACAAGTGAGAGTAAACTGTAAAAACATTGTTCGTAAAATCGACCAAAAGATCAAATGTCAAAGTTTTACTTTATATTTTTTACTTCATTTTAAATTATATCATTTAAGTTATATAATAGTACTCCGTGTTCAGAAAACCTGAAATGGTTCGACCTGAAAGAGGCAACACGTCAAGAGTCAGAATTGAATCGGGTTGAACCGGTGTCGAATCGATTTTAATTAAAAACTAAATAATTATTTCAAAGATCAGAAAATTTTCTAAAAAAAATTATTTTACAAATAAAACGACATTTACTCATTTGAAGTAAAATTAAATAAACAAAAAATATACCAAGAATATTCTTTACCAATTCAAAGTAAATTTAGATTTATGGTTGTTAATTTTATTTATTAAATTTTATTTCAAAATAATTTAATATATAAAAAAAGATAAAAATAACGTTTTGTAAATGTTGTATTTCTTATTTTGATTATTTTTTTAAGCTTTAAATTCGTTAATATTTTGTATTAAAATGTTATTGTACTATATTTTTATTTGATATGATTGTATAATTAATATATTTTCATAAATTTTGATCGAAATCATTGTCACAATTATATTTTCGTGCATCGCAAGGGTGAAAATACTAGTTTGAATAATAATGTCCGTTATTAGAGTTTTCTAGATAAGATCTGTGATTAAAAATTAAAGAGAAAAAATATGTATGATTAAAATGTAGTATGAAAAATTGTGTCCATTATAATTTGAATTTTAAATGGTTGCCGAAATGAGCATCCGTTGTCTTCAACCCTCCAAGAAACTGCAATTTCTACACAGCAAGAATGCCGGAGAGCACAGTATAATTTCTGTTGAATCAGATAGCAATCTTTTCCTAATATTTTTTTAGAACTTGATTAGAATCTCTGATTTCGGTTCAAGAGGTTCGACTCCGATTAAAATACCTAGGTCTAATGCTCTCAATGAGATATGTTAAATTTCTAGCTTCAACATAAATTGTAAGAACAAATGTGATGTTATATTCATTCTGCATTAACATTCTCAAATTTGGGGTCAAGCACCCAAAAAAAAATGTTAATTAAGTAGATGATTAATAATTACAACTGAACTTGATGGACTCTTTAGCATCAAACCCAGGTTTTCCATTATGAAGAGGAAGAACCCAAAACACGACAGAAATAAAAATCGCTACGCTAAGTATCAAAACAAGAAAAAATTTCAACATCATCTGTTTTAACCACAACATCTGTTCTTGTGGTTAGGGGTTTAAACAGCCAAAATTACCGAATATTACTGGTGGAGGTAATTCTTTGTCTTGTGCTAGAATTTCTCAATTTCCACTTTATGGGTTTGGTACTAGAAGGCCTTGTTTGTGTAGCAATAGTAAAGTTGAAATCTTGGGTCATTATTGTTAGATAGTAGAGACAAATAGAAGTGGAAAGAAATTAATGGAGCATTAGTATTTTTGTTGGCAGACAAAATTTGTGGAGGATTTTTTTTTATTCTTAATGGTCACCAATTTTCAACAGAATTTGCCTATAAATTGAGCCTCCGTCCGTTTGCAGTAAGAGATACACCAAATCAATACAAGCTCGAGAGAGAGAAAGTATAAACACAAGATATTTTCTTGTGTGGAGAGAAAAGTGAGTTGGAGAGAATAGTCTTTATATAGGCAGATAAAAATACAGTGTAGTATTTTTGTACTCCTCATTTTTCCGAGTTAGTGAAATATATTGGTGTGGGTCCGTGGACGTAGGCAAATTGCTGAACCACGTAAATCTTTGTGTTTCGTATTTGCATTTTATTTTTGGGTATTTATATTTTCCCAGTCCAAATTTATTTGTGTCACATCGATCCTGGACGGGATTAGTTGCGTCCTAATTCCCAACAATTGGTATCAGAGCCTTGGCTCATTAAAATCTTTTGAAATTCTTAGTATGCTCTGTGGTTGCAGCTTTGACTGATCTTCCACATCAGAAAAGATTTCTTTAGACTGTTTTGTGATCGAGTGGGAGCAATGTCGACAGATGAGAAAATATCCAAAATTGACAAATTTGATGGTTCAAATTTTGGATTTTGGAAAATGCAAATGGAAGACTATCTGTACCAGAAGGATCTATACAAGCCACTAAAAGAAAAGCCAGAAGATATAAGCCAGGGAGATTGGGAGTTGCTTGATCGAAAAGCACTCGGCACAATCAGGCTGACGTTGTCAAAGTCAGTAGCCTTCAACATAAAAAATGAGAAGACGACAGAGTCTCTCATGGCAGCCCTTTCTAGCATGTATGAACAGCCATCTGCAGCAAATAAAGTCCACTTAATTAAAAAGCTGTTCAATATGAAGATGGCCGAAGGCGGAAGATTTGGGGAGCACCTAAATGAATTCAATGAAGTGACAGACCAGCTAAACACAGTCGAAATCACTTTTAGTGATGAAGTTCGAGCTCTGTTAATTCTTGGGCAGTTGCCAGACAGCTGGAATGGTACAGTCACAGCAATTAGTGGCTCTGCCGGAAAGTCAAAATTGAAGTTCGATGATGTCATAAGCATGATCTTAACGGAGGAGATCAGACGACAATCAGAAGGTGCCTCAACTTCAGGATCGGCGTTGAACGTGGAAAGCAGAGGCAGAAATTCTAACAGAGGAAATGGGCGGGGCAATGGCAAATTCAGAAGTGGAAGATCAAGATCCAGAAATCCAAACAATTCCAACAAAACTAAGGTTGTGGAATGTTGGAAGTGTGGGAAGACCGGTCATTACAAAAATCAGTGCACAGCACCTCCAAAAGAAAAGGAGGACAGGACAGAAGTCAATGTTGTGGAAGAGGAAGCGGACGATGCTTTGATATGCTCTTTGGAGAGAAAAACGAAATACTGGGTGATTGATTCCGGAGCATCTTTTCATGCTACCTCAAACAAGGAGTTTTTGTAAACTATACGCGGGGTGATTTTGGTAGAGTCTATCTCGGTAATGATCAACCGTGTGACGTGGTTGGAAAGGGTGATGTACAGATCAAGATCAATGGATCTGTGTGGAAGCTGAAGGACGTGAGACATATTCCAGAATTGAGGAAGAACTTGATCTCCGTCAAGCAATTGTCGGGAGAAGGACATGTCACCACCTTCTCTGGTGATAACTGGAAGATCACCAAGGGCGCCATGATTATCGCTCGAGGCAAGGATACTGGCACTCTCTACACAACGGCGGATGCTTGTGTGACAATTGCAGTTGCTGAAAGCAAGGAGGGCCCAAACTTGTGGCACCAGAGACTTGGGCATATGAGTCAGAAGGGACTCAAGTATATGCATGCAAAGGGGAAACTACCAGAGCTTCAGTCTACTGATATAGACTTATGCGAGAGTTGCATCTTTGGGAAGCAGACCAGGGTGAGTTTCAACACTAGTGACAGAACCCGGAAGCAAGAGAAACTTGAGTTAGTCCACACAGACGTCTGGGGACCAACCGCAGTTTCATCTATTGGCGGAAAGTCATACTTTGTGACTTTCATTGATGACCACTCGAGAAAAGTGTGGGTTTATTTCTTGAGACACAAGTCCGAAGTATTCGATGTGTTCAAGAAGTGGAAAGCCATGGTGGAAAATGAAACAGGATTGCGAGTAAAGAAGCTGAGGTCCGACAACGGAGGAGAATATACGGATATGGCGTTCAAGAAGTTCTGTTACCGGAATGGCATCAAAATGGAGAGGACGTTGCCAGGGACTCCACAGCAAAATGGAGTTGCAGAACGTATGAACCGGACATTAACGGAGAGAGCCAGAAGCATGAGGTTACATGCAGGCTTGCCCAAACAGTTTTGGGCAGAAGCAGTCAACACAGCGGCGTACTTGATCAATCGAGGACCCTCGGTACCATTGGAGTACAGGATACCGGAGGAAGTATGGAGCGGAAAAGAAATAAAACTTTCCCACGTGAAAGTTTTTGGATGTGTCGCATATGCACATATAAGTGATCAGGCAAGGGGCAAGCTAGACCCCAAATCACTAAAGTGCACATTCATTGGATATGGCGGAGATGAGTTCGGCTACCGCTTATGGGATGACCAGAACAGAAAGGTCATCAGAAGCAGGGATGTCATATTCAACGAGAAGGTTATGTATAAGGACAGAAATGCAGTGCAGTCCGATGACACAGTATATGATGATCCAACATATGTTGAGTTGGATGATGCTGCAGAAAGTAGTACGTCGCAACAGACAGAGGAGGATCTGCAGTTACATGAGCCTGTTCTTAGAAGGTCAACCAGACCTCATGTTCCAAATAGAAAGTACATGAGTTACATGTTACTTACTGATGCAGGTGAACCTGAATGCTATCATGAGGCATGTCAGGTCGGTGATTCTAGCAAGTGGGAGCTTGCAATGAAAGATGAGATAAAGTCTCTCATCTCTAACCAGACGTGGGAACTAGCCGAGTTACCTACAGGAAAGAGAGCTCTACACAATAAGTGGGTGTACAGAATCAAGGAGGAACATGATGGATCAAAGAGATACAAGGCGAGGTTGGTGGTCAAAGGTTTCCAGCAGAAAGAAGGAATTGACTACACGGAAATATTTTCGCCAGTTGTAAAGCTGACAACAATCAGATCAGTCTTGAGTATTGTTGCAGCAGAGGGTTTGCACTTGGAGCAGTTAGATGTAAAAACTGCTTTCCTCCATGGTGACCTTGAGGAGGAAATATATATGCAGCAGCCAGAAGGCTTCTCAGTCAAAGGAAAGGAGAAGCTCGTTTGCAAATTGAAGAAGAGCCTGTATGGCTTAAAGCAAGCCCCGAGACAGTGGTACAAGAAGTTCGACGGATTTATGCAGAAAAATGGCTACTTCAAATGTAATGCTGACCATTGTTGCTACTTCAGGAGATTCGAGTCCAGTTATATAATTTTGCTACTTTATGTCGATGATATGTTAGTAGCAGGCTCAGATATGGACGAAATCAAGAAGTTAAAGATGCAGCTGTCAACAGAATTCGAAATGAAGGACTTGGGTGCAGCGAAGCAGATTCTCGGAATGAGGATTTTCAGAGATAAGCAGAAGGGTATCTTACAGTTATCTCAGGCCAAGTACATTAGTCAAGTTCTGCAGAGATTTAACATGTGCAGTGCGAAGGCTGTCAGCACGCCACTAGCTAATCACTTCCGTCTATCTAGTGATCAGAGTCCTAAGACAGAGGACGAGATAAACTTCATGGCTAAAATACCATATGCCTCAGCCATTGGAAGTTTGATGTATGCCATGGTTTGTACCAGACCAGATATTGCTCATGCAGTGGGAGTTGTGAGCAGGTTTATGGAAAATCCAGGAAAGCAGCATTGGGAAGCAGTAAAGTGGATATTAAGATATCTACGGGGAACTAATGATAGATGCTTATGCTTTGGACGAGGCGAGGTGGCTCTACAAGGTTTTGTAGATGCAGATTTTGCTGGTGAGGTAGATCGCAGAAGGAGCACTACTGGTTATGTTTTCACAGTAGGTACTACTGCAGTTAGCTGGATTTCGCAGATACAGAAGATTGTTGCTCTATCCACTACAGAAGCAGAGTACGCGGCAGTAACCGAGGCTAGCAAAGAAATGATCTGGTTACAGGGTTTGTTGGCAGAATTAGGATTCAGTCAGGAGAAGAATGTTTTGCACAGTGATAGTCAGAGTGCGATACATCTGGCAAAGAATTCAGCATTTCATTCTAGAACCAAGCACATTGGACTCCGTTATCATTTCATCAGGTCTCTTTTGGAGGATGAAATATTAACATTAGAGAAGATCCAGGGTAGTAAGAACCCAGCCGACATGATGACCAAGACAGTAACAAAGGAAAAATTGGAGTTGTGCTCAGCTTCAATTAGTCTTCTGAAGTGAAGACAAAGGAAATGACTCACACCATATTTCACAAGGAGTTGCAAGGAGAAGGTGTCTCAGGTGAAGCCACATTAGTCTCCAAGTGGGAGATTGTTAGATAGTGGAGACAAATAGAAGTGGAAAGAAATTAATGGAGCATTAGTATTTTTGTTGGCAGACAAAATTTGTGGAAGATTTTTTTTTATTCTTAATGGTCACCAATTTTCAACAGAATTTGCCTATAAATTGAGCCTCCGTTTGCAGTAAGAGATACACCAAATCAATACAAGCTCGAGAGAGAGAAAGTATAAACACAAGATATTTTCTTGTGTGGAGAGAAAAGTGAGTTGGAGAGAATAGTCTTTATATAGGCAGATAAAAATACAGTGTAGTATTTTTGTACTCCTCATTTTTCCGAGTTAGTGAAATATATTGGTGTGGGTCCGTGGACGTAGGCAAATTGCTGAACCACGTAAATCTTTGTGTTTCGTATTTGCATTTTATTTTTGCGTATTTATATTTTCCCAGTCCAAATTTATTTGTGTCACATCGATCCTGGGCGGGATTAGTTGCGTCCTAATTCCCAACAATTATCTCCTTCAATTGAAAAACTTACTGAACTTCAGATTTTGTCGCTGGCTTTCAATGAATTGAGTGGTGAGATTCCTGTTGAAATTTGGGGTATGGAAAAACTTGAGGTCCTTGATCTGGAAGAGAATTAGGTGGCGTTCTGTTTGTATTTTATTTTGTATTTTCATTTTCGAAAATGTTTTGTATTTCCTGTTTTCATTTTTGTTTTCAAATTTGCTGAAAACGCGTTTGGTTTGTCATTTCTGAAAACTGTTTTTGAAAATGAAAAACTGGAAAACACGTTCTGTTTGAAATTTTGCAGAATACTACTTAAACTATTTTTAATTAATTTGCTTACAGAATACTACTAACTCAAACTCAAATTTTCTTTCACAATACACTAAAAATATGGTTACATGCAACACACTAATGTGAGCATTAAGAGTCTATATTAATACAGCTTGGTCAGGTTCAGGATTTGAGAAAGCTCTACTTCTATTAAAATCCAGAAAATGCAAGTTCTTTCAAAACCATCAGAGTACATTTATCAGTTCATGTTTTGAAATATAACAAAAAGAATTCTCACTTAATTTTTTTTTGTAATGTTGATATTGAATTCAATAAAACTTTATTTAAACTAAGTTCCAAGTTAGGATAATTCTCAAAAAAAAAAAAAAAAAAAAAAACATTTTATTTAGGCTTAGTTCCAAACTAGGATAATTCTAAAAAAAATAAAAAATTTATATTAAGCTTAGTTCTAAGTTAAGATAATTCTATAAAAAAAAAAAATCCCAAAACGCGTTTTCCGCGTTTTGGACATTTTTTGTCGAAATACACACAAAACGCCCAAAACAAGGTTTCGGGCGTTTTCCGTTTTGTGTACAATTTTTTTTTTGTTTTCCAAAATGCGTTATCGAAAATGGTAAAGAGAACGCGTTTTTAGCATTTTCGAAAATAAAAACAGAAAACGACATCAAAACAGCAAAGAGAACATGGGCTTATATTTCTGAGTCAATGTTTGTGCAATTTGAGGGGTTGAAAATTTTAAAATTTCTTAACCTAGGAATCAATAAGATTTCTGGGGAATCCCGAGTTCATTGTCAAGTTGAAAGGGTCTTCAAGTTATGAATTTTTAGGTGGGAATCAAGTGAATGGAATTATGGAACGAGTATATATGTGGGTTTAAATATTTGAGGGATCTCTACTTGTCCTTTAATCAGCTTTGCTTTGCATGGAATTGGTTGGACGAAATGGTTTATAGTTTATTTGGACGAAAATAACCTTCCAAATTTTAATGGTTGATTGATCTGACATAAGAAAATCGTGGATAGCTGTCTGATTTAACAGAAATAATGTTTTGCAAAACAAATGGAAATGCTGGGATGTTTTGTCGAGAAAATCAAAATGTTGGAACGTTTTCTGAATGAGTGTCAGACGTAGGAACATTTTGTGCCAAATACCCTACAATAATGGGTGATTCTACAATCACCATGGGGCTTACCCCGCCCCCCATGTGAGGGACGATCACCTCGAGGGTAAGCCCGAGGTGATTTTAGCATGTTGCTACCATAATTATTATGTTTGAATTCAGCTTGCTGAGTCACGTCAATGATAGTTTCCCACTTGTTATTAGGAGACACAAGATGGATTGTCTATAGGTCGCCCACAAAACGCGTGAGGTTGATGAATTGAGCCTCTATTCGATAAAAAGTAGACCACGCCTCCATGTGAGGGGACGGTCACCTCGAATGTAAGTCTCGATGTGATTTTAGCATTTTTCTACAATAATTATTATGTTTGAATTCAGCTTGTTGAGTCATGTCAGTGACAGATTCCCACTTGTTATTAGGAGACGTTTTCTGGGATGTTTTGTTGAAAAAAATCAAAATGTTGAAACGTTTTCTGAATGAGTGTCAGACGTAGGAACATTTTGTGCCAAATACCCTACAATAATGGGTGATGCTACAATTACCATGGGGCTTACCCCGCCCCCCATGTGAGGGACTATCACCTTGAGGGTAAGCCCGAGATGATTTTAGCATGTTTCTACCATAATTATTATGTTTGAATTCAACTTGCTGAGTCACGTCAATGATAGTTTCCCACTTGTTATTAGGAGACACAAGATGGATTGTCTATAGGTGGCCCACAAAACGCTTGAGGTTGATGAATTGAGCCTCTATTCGATAAAAAGTGGACCCGCCTCCATGTGAGGGGACGGAAGTCTGAATGTGATTTTAACATTTTTATACAATAATTATTATGTTTGAATTCAGCTTGTTGAGTCATATCAGTGACAGATTCCCACTTGTTATTAGGAGACCTCAGATGGATTGTCTATAGGAGGCCCACAAAACACGCGAGGTTGATGAATTGAGCCTCTATTCGGATGAAAATGTGGATTATAATTTAGTTTATTTATATTTTCTAGGTAAGATATCTGGTAGAAAATTGGAGAGGTAAAAAAATGTATGGTTCAAAAATGATTTGAGAATTGTATAGATTATAAATTTGTTTATAAACCAAATTTTTAATTCTAGAGGTGGCCCACAAAACGCGTGAGGTTGAAGAATTAACCTCAGTTGATTCTATTTACCATTCAATTATCCATTCAGTTGTCTTCAACCCTCCAAGAAAACTGCAATTACTACACAGACAAGAATGGCGGAGAGCGCAGTATCATTTCTGGTGAATCAGATAACAAAACTTCTCCGAGATGAAAAACAACTATTAGGAGGACTTGATGAAAACTTCCAGGATACCAAATATCAATTGGAGCGCATGCTTCCTTGAGACTTCTTGATGCTGAAGAAGATGGTGATGATGATAATCTAAAAGCATGGGTTATGAAAGCTAGGGAGGTTTCTTATGATACTGAAGATGCCATCGAAACATTTATGCTCCAATTATCACATCTCCATGCAGAAGGAGGATGTTGCGGCTGTGTCCAGATGATCTGTATCCCTATAAAGAATCTCATAGAGCGCCATAATCTTGCGCTTGATTTTGCTAAAATCGAGGCAAGGGTCCAGAAAATTTCTGAAGAATATGATCAGAAGTTCCAAAGCAAGTATAGTTCACTGCCGAGATCTACCTCTGCCCGCCAAAATGGACGAGTTAATGCACCTTCGGTGGACGATGTTAAGCTTGTAGGAATTGAGAGTTCAAAACAATTGCTCATCAAAGAGTGTTGAGCTCCCAAGCTCCTTTTCACAGATTGAAGAAGAAGACCCAGCACAAGAAGAATGTCCAGCAAGAACGATCCCAGCAGCCTTGTTCTTGTTCCTTGTTTGAGCTCAGTTTATGACCACTTAAACACACCGGAACATGGCACCGTCGTCCTCGAGAAATGGCAACCGGATCTAGGTTCGCCGGAGGTAGCAAGATTTCGCCGGAGATATTGGACCTCTCCCACTTCTACCTCTCCACCCAAGAATGTGCCAAGTCTCTTTGAAACAAGAAAGGTTTCCCCCTCTTATTCAAAATTCAAATCCCATGGGTAAGTGAAGTCCCAATCATAGGGTGCCATGTGGATTAAGTGGACCACCACTATATTCCACAAATCTTCACCTTGGGCCACCTTAATCCATTACCAATTTCTCCGGTTACAAGTACTATCCATGTGTGTGTGGTCTAATAAATCATCATCGCTCACTCCAGCCAAGTACCTGCAAAACAACTAACCATTATCAATAGCAAGAATTGATAAACACTTGTTGAATTTACTTGCCGCAAGTACCTTTGTCCCGACATCTGCAGGATTATCATCAGTTGCAATTTTAAGCAATGTAAACTCACCTGAAGCTAACTTCTCCCTAATGAAATGATACTTTACCTCAATGTGCTTAGACCTTTCATGATAAACAGGATTTTTACATAACATTAAAGCACTTTGACTATCAGTAAATATCATAGCAGTTTCATTTAAGAAGTTCAATTCACACAATAGTTCTTTTAACCACATGCATTCTTTTACCACTTCAGTGAGTGCAACATATTCAGCTTCAGTGCTGGAGAGTGTAACAATAGATTGCAACTGTGATTTCCATGTGATACAATTATCACCCAAACAGAAAAAATAAGAAGTGGTAGATTTCCTCTGATCTTTATCACCTGCAAAGTCAGAATCTACATATCCCTTAAGCTCAAGCTTATCACTTCTCCTTTCAAACACTAACCCCCTTTTAAGAGTTCCCGCTAGATATCTTAATAGCCATTTTAATGCAGCCCAATGAGGTTTACCTGGGTTAGACATAAACCTACTCAATAAACTAACTGCATATGCAAGGTCTGGTCTAGTGGTAATCATAGAATACATCACAGAACCAATGGCATTAGCATAGGGAACATTACTCATTTCTTGCTTTTCATCTTCATTTTTAGGACATTGTGCAGATGATAAATTTATGTGTGCAGCTAATGGTATATTGACAGACTTAGCAAGTTTCATGCCAAATTTGGTTATCACCTTGTCTAAATAAGACTCTTGATTAATAGTCAGTCTATTATCAGCCCTATTCCTTTTAATAACCATGCCAAGAATCTTTCTTGCCTCTCCCAAGTCTTTCATGTCAAATTCCGATTTTAAAAGGTTTTTCATTTTAACAATTTCAGCTTTACTAGAACTAGCAAGCAACATGTCATCCACATATAACAACAAATAAACTTCACAGCCTATCTTACAGTTATTATAATACAAACATGCATCATATTCACTCATTTTAAAACCAATTTTAAACATATAAGCATCAAATTTCTTATACCATTGCCTAGGACTCTGCTTAAGGCCATACAAGGACTTTCTAAGCAAGCACACAAGTTCCGACTTACCCTTCACCTCAAACCCTTGAGGTTGAGCCATGTAAATCACCTCATCCAATTCCCCATGAAGAAAAGCGGTCTTAACATCTAGTTGCTCTAATTCCCAATCATATTGGACAACTAAGGCTAAGACTAACTTGATAGTTTTATACTTAATAACAGGTGAAAACACCTCATTATAGTCTATCCCTTCTCTTTGAGTAAATCCTTTAGCTACCAATCTAGCTTTATATCTTAAAGGGTCATTAGCTTCTACTCCTTCTTTCAACTTGTAGATCCATTTACAATGGACTACCTTTTGATTCCTTGATTTTTCAACCAACTTCCAAGTCTCATTTTGTTTCAGAGACTGGATTTCCTCCTTCATAGCCTTTTTCCAATTTTCAGACTTTTCACAATTGATCGCTTCCTCAAATGAAGCAGGTTCAACTGAATCTAAGGCTTCACCTGAAACTAAGACATAGTCAATCAAATTAGAAGAGACGTACTTCATATTTGGTCTAACTTGTCTCCTCTCCCTATCTCTCACTAATTGGTAGTTTTCCAAATTAGTACCTGCAGATGTTTCTTGATCAGGGACTTCCGTTTCAGGAATTTCAGGAATTTCAAGTTCAGGTTGCTCTACCATGACTTCTTGTTCCGCTTCTACTTGAGGTTGGGTTTCACTACCCTCTGGATTATCTTCACCTAATCTCTTCACCTCAAAGTCAATCTTCTTCTCAGTACAAGATTCCCCCTTCTCAGTTTGTCTATTTATGGTCTTAAGACAAGGCATATCGAGTTCATTGAACTTCACATCTCGACTGTTGATAACTTTCATGCCCTTACCATCTAAAACCCATAACCTATAACCTTTCACTCCCTCGGGATAACCTAACATGACACACTTAGTAGCCCTAGAGTCTAACTTACCCTCAACCTGATGTGCATAGGCCGCACAACCAAATACTCTAAGGTGTGACAAATCTGGAGGTTTCCCAGTCCACAATTCTTGGGGAGTCTTAAAGTCAACAGTACTAGAAGGTGACCTATTTATCAAATAGGCAGCAGTACAAACAGCTTCACCCCAAAAGCCTTTAGCTAACCCCGAACTAATCAGCATGCATCTAACTTTATTCATTAAAGTCCGATTCATCCTCTCAGCTACCCCATTCTGCTGGGGGGTAGATCTTACAGTCCTATGCCTTCTGATACCTCTATCCTTGCAGAAGGTATCGAACTCAAAGTTGCAAAACTCTAGACCATTGTCCGTCCTAAGAGTTCTTACACTTTTCCCCATTTGTTTCTCAACCAAGGCAATCCAGGACTTGAACTTACCAAAAGTGTCAGATTTGGATTTAAGGGGATACACCCAAACTTTCCTCGAGTAGTCATCAACAATAGATAGGAAAAATCTACTACCTCCATTTGTAGGATATTTTTCTGGTCCCCACAAATCAGCATGAATGTAGTCTAAGGGTCTGTTAGTGTTGTGTTCACCTATCCCAAAGCTAACCCTGTGTGACTTTCCTAGAACACACGTCTCACAAAAGCTTAAAGGTATAACACTATCCTTTCCTAGTAAACTCTGATCACTAAGACACTTCAACCCCTTGTTTCCTATGTGTCCCATCCTTTTATGCCAAAGATCTGATCTATCTTCATAAGTTGTAGATAATGCAGACTCGTAGGCCTTTAACGCTTTACCTTCAAGGATATACAATCCATTCCTCTTGGGACCTTTCATAACAACTAGAGAGCCTTTACTCACTTTCATAGTACCGAAATGAGATCTGTACTCATAACCCTCATCTTCCAAAATGCCCAAGGAAATGAGGTTCCTCGCAAGGCCCGGGACATACCTGACATTCAGAAGAGATCTGATCATGCCATCATGCATCCTAATAGCAATATCACCAACTCCTTCCACAGTCTGTGTATAGTTGTCCCCCAAGTACACTTTCCTAGGCTTAACTTCTCTATAGTTATAAAACCAAGATTTAACAGGACTCATATGGACAGTGGCACCCGAGTCTAAAACCCACTCACTGTCAAAATCAATTTCAGACACATTCATTGCTTGTGGTCTATGAAGGGTATTGTCGACATTATCATCATCACATGTCACAGTCATCATATGAAGACTATCAAAAGCATCACCTACAGCAACTAGGTTCTGGTCATCACTCTGCTGAGGTCTATGTTTCTTCTTAAAGTCATCACAGTCTCTTTTGAAATGTCCAATTTTACCACAATAGTAGCATTTCTTAACACTCTTATCCCGAGACTTGGACCTACCCTTCGAGTTTCCTCTACCCTTCTTCATTTGGAAGTGGTTTTCTCTCGACTCTCTCGACTCATTTCTCCCTCTAAAACCACTAAACAAACTCTCTTCCCTCGAGCTGCTACCCCTTGACTCCCTCTTCATCTCGAGCTCCCTAGCCCTTAAAGCCTCAACTACAATATCTAAGGTCACAGTGTCCCTAGCATATGTGATAGCATTCCTAACATCTCTGTAAGATTCAGGCATGGCATTTAGCATAATAGCAGCGAGATATTCATCATCAAATTTCTTTCCATTGTGGGTCAAACACTTGACAAGACTGTTAAACTCACTCAAATTAGATTCAAGATCCTTTCCTTGATCCAATTTATAGTTGAAAAGTTTTTGAATTAAGTGAATCTTCTTCGTTAAAGATTTTGTCAAAAAAAGTTTGTCAAGTGCTTCCCACAAATCTTTAGCAGTCGTATGCTTTTCAACTTGTCCCACTATATCATCAGATAAATGCAATATTATACAACTATGTGCAATTTCATTCATCTCAGCAATTTCATCAGGTTTATCTAACAATGCTTTTGAATAAGTACTAGGGTCCTCAAGTGCTTTAGAAACTCTTTGTTGAATTAAAATAGCCTTCATTTTTTGCTTCCAAATGGAATAATCTCCCTTACCGTTAAATTGTGACAATTCAACACGAGAACCCATAATGCAAATAATGAAAATTCAAACAAGTTAACACAAAGCAATTACCCACACTCAAATGCAAGATCAAACCAATTTCACCAAAATTACTCTTCAAGATGATCACACAAATAATATAATAACAAGTAATACACGACAATTTCAAGAAATTAAGCACGTAGTCAAATTCCAATCCTATGTGAGTTCTACCAACAAGCAATGGTTACCGGCAAGGTAACCCCCAACACTATGTAGCCACCTCACAATAGCCTCTAGAATATGAAATACGTAATGAAAATAAGGGATAGCCAATGCAAACCGAGCGGACTTTTCAATGTCCGTATAATCAAGAGTTGATTTTGCAAAATGGACTTCGGAAATGGAACGAGCAGGTCGAGCTGAAGATTCTGTCGGAAAATGCCTCGCCGGACCGCCGCCGGACCACCGCGCCGGAGTTCTACCGCCCCTGCCGGAAAATTCTCAAAAAACACAGAAAGATGCTCCTCGTCGTTACGAATCCAACGGTGGTGACCGTTTCGCGATTGGAGCTCCCTACCGGCCGGAATCGCTGTTTTTCAGTTTACCAACATTTTCTTCTCCGGCGAATAACTCCTGTTTCAACCGTCGGATTGCCCTCAAATTTCAGGCGAGTCTTCTCCTCGAAGAGCCCGTTCTAATGGAGGTGGCCGATCGTCGATCGGAGTTCTGGATCGGCCGGAATCCCACTTTTTCAGTCCGGTTTTCACAGTTTTCTTTCGCCGTTTGCCGCCGTCTCAGCCACCGGAACTACTCTGCCTTCTGGTCGAGTGTTCTCCACGATGAGGCGGTTCTTTTGGTGTTGGTCTTGCTCCGGTTGGTTGGCCGGAGGTCGGGTTTTTGAAACGGGTCAGTGGCTTCTCTTCCTTTCTTCTTCGGTCCTTCTACAGCTTCTGTTTTTCAGCCATCAACCATGTCTCTGATACCATTTGTTGAGCTCCCAAGCTCCTTTTCACAGATTGAAGAAGAAGACCCAGCACAAGAAGAATGTCCAGCAAGAACGATCCCAGCAGCCTTGTTCTTGTTCCTTGTTTGAGCTCAGTTTATGACCACTTAAACACACCGGAACATGGCACCGTCGTCCTCGAGAAATGGCAACCGGATCTAGGTTCGCCGGAGGTAGCAAGATTTCGCCGGAGATATTGGACCTCTCCCACTTCTACCTCTCCACCCAAGAATGTGCCAAGTCTCTTTGAAACAAGAAAGGTTTCCCCCTCTTATTCAAAATTCAAATCCCATGGGTAAGTGAAGTCCCAATCATAGGGTGCCATGTGGATTAAGTGGACCACCACTATATTCCACAAAGAGCTTCTTGACGAAGAAACTCGGCTTAAAGCTGTTTCTGTGTGGGGAATGGGAGGGTTGGGGAAGTCCACATTGGTTAAACAGATTTACGAGGATGAACAAGTGAAGGGGAAATTCCAGTGCCGAGCTTGGCTCACTGTTTCTCGTTTCTTTGACATCATGGAGCTTCTCAAAGACTTGATTCGACAGTTGCACCGTAAAATCAAGAAACCTGTGCCTGTGGAACTGGAACACTTTAATGAGGTTGAATTGAAAGAACACGTCAAGAATTTCCTCTCTGAACGTCAGTATATTATAGTTTTTGATGACGTATGGAGCCCTGACTCATGGGATTCTCTCAAGCATGCACTGCCTGACATCAATATGAGTAGTCGTGTAGTGCTCACTACACGGTCACTCTTTGTGGCTAACTTAGCCTCTCAGTCGGCATATAATCCGGGCTATGTCCATGAAATGGAGGCCTTATCCTATGATGACTCTGGGACGCTACTTCGGAACAAGAGTTTTGGAGACGAAATCTTCCCCCAACATCTAAAAGTTTATGCATATGACATACTGGAGAAATGTGAGGGCTTGCCTCTTGCCATTGATGCTGTTGGTGGTCTATTGGTTATGAAGAACAAGAACGACATAGAAGAGTGGAATACAGTTTGTATCTACCTTAACACCAAGTTAGATGGACATGGGAAAATTGAAAGAATACGACAGGTACTTCTCCTAAGTTACTATGATTTGGCTCACTATCTCAAGACTTGTCTATTGTACTTGAGCATTTTCCCTGAAGATCATATGATTGACCCTAAGATATTGATTCGGTTATGGGTAGCTGAAGGATTAGTGCAAGGGGAAGGAAGAATGACAAAAGAAGATGTTGCACTTGATTACCTTAAGGAGCTCATTAATAGAAGCCTTATTAAAGTTGAAGAGAGATATGTAGATGGAAGGGAACGTATATGTCGTATCCATGATATTGTCCATGAAATTCTTGTTTCTAAATCAACTGAGCAGAATGTTGTAACAAACACAGTAATTGGAAAAGATTCAAAGTTGCCTGATAAAGTTCGACGATTTGCAATACGTACTTCCTTAGACAGCAGCCTCATAGATGTGAATAGGTTGAAATATCTTCGATCACTGACATTATCAGCATCGGTAGATTCACAGTTTGAATCATTCCTATTGAAGCTGCTGTCAGGTAGTCGAAAGTTGCTAAAGGTTTTGGACTTAAGAGATGCTCCACTAGAAAAGATCCCGAATGAAGTTTTCAAACTTTATCATCTTACGTATTTGAGTCTGAGGGGGACAAAGGTCAAGGTAATTCCAAAATCAATTGGACAGCTTCAATGTCTAGAGACTTTAGATCTTAAAGGCACTGACGTCACTGCTTTACCAATTGAGATTGTAGATCTCAAAAGGCTCCGACATCTCTTAGTATATAAATATAACTGTGAGATACTCTATGATCATGCAGTTCAAAGTTTTAAGGCTCCATACAAAATAGGATGCTTATCATCCCTACAGAAGCTTTGTTATATAGAGGCAGACCAAATGGGTGACACTACAATAGTGAGAGAGATAGGGAGGCTAACCCAATTGAGGAGATTGGGTATTGTTAAATTAAGAAGAGAAGATGGGAAGGATCTTTGCTTGTCCCTCGACAAGTTAACTGAACTACGCTCGTTGAGCGTGGATTCCATTGTAGAGGATGAGATCATTGACTTACAGTATCCTCTCTATTATAAATTTCTTCGAACCATATGCTTGGTGGGGAGGTTGGAGAAGGTACCACAGTGGATACCTTCTCTTCACTCGTTGACTAAGGTAATTTTGAATGGTACTAAGTTAAGCAATGATCAATTAGAATCCCTTCAAGATTTACCTTGTCTAGCATATCTCATACTTGTGAGGACATTTGAAGGTGAGAAATTGGAGTTCAAGGCTGGAAAATTTCAAAATCTCAAGACCTTAAAGATTCTTAGACTAAATGGACTAAGAAAAATTGTGGTAGAGAAGTTTTCCATGCCAAATCTTGATGAGCTATATTTGGTGCTTTGCAAGTTGGTAGAGTTGCCTATTGATTTCCAGCATTTGAACAAGCTTCAGTACTTTATAATATGTGATATGGCCAAAAATTTTGTGGAGGAACTAGAAAATCAGAAACTAAGTGAAGGGAGCAATTGGAAACTGGCTCATGTCCACAATATTGTTGTTAGTTTTGATGAAGATGATAGCCCAAGATGGCAATACTTGTAACAAAGATTCCACTCGTTTGTAATAGTCTCTGTCTCACTGGATTGATTTTTCACTTGGCATTGCTTCTATTTTATTGCAAAATATATATATTTTCCTTGTACATATTTGTCTTCTTTCATGTGTTACTAGTCACACTCTTATCATAGTAAAATAAACTGAAAGAAGGACTACTTATTCTGTATTCATTTCTTTATTGATTCCATTATTTTAACAGCTTCTAAATGAAACAGAGAAGTTATGCTTAAGGAAAGTAAAAAGCAAAAGGCAAGAGTCAAATACTATCACTTTTGAGTCTTTTGAATATGGGGTAAAAATATGGAGGATACAAATTTCTTTGATATGAAAACTAAAATGTCGTTCAATTGTAGATAAGAGGAATACGTGTAACGTACTTTGGAATTTTCACTATCTACAAATAAAAAATCTGGTACATAGTGAATTGTTCTAAAACGATACCCCGAGCAATCTGAACTTAAAAAAAAAAATGGAAAACTTAAAGATTAACTAAAAAGATAGGCCAAAGATATTAAATTACTTGTCATTTATTTAAAGTGTAGATCTCCTGCCCGTTGCCGGACAGGAGAAATATGTAGTCCTTCTTTCAGTTTATTTTACTATGATAACATGAAAGAAGACATATATGTACAAGGAAAATACATACATACATACATATATATATATATATAGAAGCAATGACAAGTGAAAGCTTAATCCAGTAAGACAGACTATCAAAAGATAGGCCAAAGATATTAAATTAGTTATCATTTATCTAAAGTTGCCGTTGTCGGGCACATTAATCTTGCCCTACGACGGGTAGGAGATAGTTCTCTCATTTATATATACTAGTATAAGACCTGCGCTGCACAACTCATCGTCTAATGTAAGTATTGATAATGATGTTTTACTGAATACCTAAGTTGAAGTTTGAAAATGGTTCCAAGAATGCAATCTTACAAAGTGAATATAATATGGTGGATTGCACTTGCTGAATTAGAGATATCTGCCTAATTTTTTTTTTTCAAAAGCAAGTCCTTGAGGAGCACGATCAGTAACTGAGTAGTCGTGTCCAATTTACTTAGCTTCACAACAGCTTCTGATCTACAATTTATTGATTGCAAGTTTTGAATTAATATAGCAATTAAAACGAATGTTTAAAATCAAACACAAATTGATGGCTAAAACAATTCTTGTTGACAAAAGGGAGAAAATGTATTTGATTCCATTCATAAAAGTGGATGCTATCAATGGATATTTTTACTACCATAAATGTTGTCAAATGGGGCGTCGGTTCGTTGGTATTATTGTCATTCCTAAATTTGAGGCCCCATAAGGTTCGTAGAATCACCTATATGGAAATGTCATTTCACTCAAAATCCTCTGACATAGTGCATGTTAATAGTACACGAATACAAAGTTGTGCTATCATCATTACAATTTTATGTGATTCGCACTTAAATTTAACATTACCTAACAAACTGTAGGACCTTTATAGAAAGAAAAGGCTGAAATAGACTTTTAGTTTCCGGTCATTCTGCCAAACAAATGCCCCCCTAAGTTGTTCCAAGAGAAATGAATACAGTTAAGCTTCTTTAAAGAGAGGGGGAGAGGATGAGCGGGACCACGTGTATTTTTCTAAATTCCATTTAAATATATGGAAGGAAGATAAGTGAAAAAAATAACTCAGTAAATTACAGAATCTGCATGTCATTAAATTTGAGGATTTAATTATTACAGTGTTCTAATATATGCCCGCACTTAAGAGTTCGAAACCAAGTAGTTGCACCATTTCAATAGAAACCAGGCAAAAAAGACTACTTGTAAAGTTCTAAATCGTAGACTAACTTTATCTGCGATTCCATCTTTATAATGGCATCCTCAGTAGATGGGAAGCTATTCTTGAAGGTTGACCGTTATTTAGAAGTTAAGCATTCTTGATTCCATAGCAAAAGTGGAGCATCATCGATATTAATGGAACACCTCAGTTTGAAAACTAAGACAAGAATAAGAAATGAAGAAAACCAGTTGCCAATTTTTATTTATTTATTTTTTTCTTTCTAATTTTAGCCTTTTAATAAATGTAATATTTTCTGTTGGCAGGCGATTTAAATTCATCCCATATCTAAACTCTGAAAAGGATGAAATTGGAAGTTTATTTACCGTCGGACTTATTAAATTTTTCCGACGATATATATATCCGTCGGTGATTAATTATTTCCCACGGTTACACTGTCGTCGGAAATATGATTAATTCCCACGGTTAAATTCCGCCGAAAATATATACATGTCCCATGGGTTTATTTACCGTCGTAAATATAGGTATTACCCACAGATTTGTTTCCATCGGAAAGTTAAGTATTTCCTACGACTGATATTCCGTCAGAATTAAAGAATTGCCTACGGCCTTTTTGCCGTCGGAATTATAACTTATCCTACGGGACTGACTCCATCGGAAATATCTATTTGACTGCTTAAAGTTTTTCGACTAAGAAATTAATGCCATAGGAAAAAAAACTTTTGGCTGTCGAAAATATAAATTTCCAAAACTTGATACCATTGAAAAATATTTATACCGAGGATCCAATGTCTACCGAGAATTATAATTGATTGATAATTTGTTATTTTCTGCATAAATTCTTAATAATTCTAGACAATAAATTCATAATTCATTATAATAGTGCTAATATCATAAAGTCGAAGTACATCATAATATTTCAATTTCAAATGGGTTTAGAACCAGATGATGATGGATATTTTGAATTTGGAAAACCTAGTTGACTAAGCAACTCTTTGATTTGTGCTTGCATCAACTCTTGAAATGACGCCTTAAGATTTTCCATTTCTATACGTCTCGATTCAGCCTCTTCTATTTTCTCCTTTTTCCTATTCTCTTATACCCCCCGCCAACTGCCTTTTAAGCACTTCAATTTCAGCCTGTTGTGAGCGTACTCTTGAACAGTGAGAAGAATTTTTTACTTCCATAGCAACTTGTGAATTCCCCAAACCAAATACACGGCCCTTACGTATACCATTTGTAACTCTAGTCCACGTATCAGGATGAAAATCTGGACGCTCAGATGGTAGCCACCTCTCCTCCACAATATCATTATAATTTTCCTACAAAAATTAAATAATAACAAATTACTCAATTCATTACATCTTCTTAAAAATGAAAAATAATAGTTAGAATCAAATTAAGCTTACCATTGTATCCCGCGCTCTGCTATCCACATAATCTCCGGATGCTGTACTGTGAGTTCGTACATAGAGCTCCAATGGGGTTGGACGACGTTTTAGCTCCTTGATTTGCACAAGGAAGAAGTATTAGTACTAAAATATAAAATATTACTTATGAGAATTAACATATAGATTAGAAATACTACGATACGATCCTCATGAACCGCGCTACTCACTGAACCACACGTGTGTTTGGGAAATTCACCATTGGCAGTCGAGTGACGATTTTTTTTGTTGATTTGTGAAATGCGTTGCCATTCCTCAGTAGCCCAATACTCCAATGCCATGATCCAAGCAGGACCGTCAAACCATTCTAGCTTGTATGGCCTCCAATCCAATGGATTTTCTGAACCTGATTTCTCCGATACAAATTTTCGTACTTCTCTCATGTGGTTTCGCAGCCGCCTACCAGCTATATTGTTAAACACCTTGTGCACTTCATCATCGCTATGGTCGGGTCATTTGAATTTGTCCTAAAATAGTTAGAAAAAGATTTATTAATGATTTGTGAAAATTTATAATTATAAAACAACTATATATTTATAAAATCTCAAAATATTAATGAAATTACCCCAAAAGCTTTGAACATATCATCATCCAACTCTTTGGGTACATCAGAATAGCACAAGTAAACACCACGCATATATCCCCTAAAGATGCAAGTTATTTCTCGCATCGTGTCTGGATTGTCAAAACTGTGTTCAACAAACACATTAAACAAAAGAGGAATGATATATATATAAAAATGAAAAAGCACCGATTAGTTGTTGTAAGAAACTGTACCTCTCTGGTGTTTTCACAACAATGGTTTGGCGCTCCCCGGGAGAATTAGGGAGAGGAGTTTCCTTGTTAGAACCTCTTCTCCTAACTCTCCTACAATTTGAGTCTATAGGAGACTCGTTCTCCTCTCCATTCACATCAGGGGTATTAGCTAGCCTTACAACTTCGTCTTCACTGGTTGAGTCAATTTCAATGTTTCTTCTCTCATCTCTATTGCTGGACGAGGATCTCCCGCATGATTTAGAACAACTACAACGTCCTCTTGTTGGTTGATAGCCACTCATCTATAATACCGAAATGCTGTATATATAAAAAATATTATTTTATTATTAGATGCATTTCAAAATAGCCCCGTGAATAAATCATGTTCCGGTTCATATGCCTAAGCAATTTCAACATTATCAAACTCATTTATATGGGATGAGGGAGTTTAAATGAAGTTCAAGAATGATTATCAGACTCATTTTTATTTCAGCATTTTGAAGCAGGACTTTCTGTTGATGCTAACCAAGGCTTTGAGTCAAATAGGTATGTGCAGATCTTGATTTCCTCTTATAATATGAGGTTTTTAATACATTTTTTGGCGACGAATAATGACCTTGAATATTTTCATAAACCAGGTACTTAAACCTATAATAGAAATCGGATATTTGAATAGGCCTTATTAAAGATTCTTTATTGCAGTTGGATAGATCTAGGAATTAGAAAGAGTAAATTGAATAGTCAAGTATGTAAAATTGGGCATTTTTTATTTCTTTGAATCATTCTTTAAATCTGAAGTTGTAAAATTGAACTTTGATATGGAGAGGATATTTACGTATCTTAATGAATAGGTTGGATGCTGCTATTCTTGATCTAAATGCCAATGATGGTGGGGGGTTACAGAAGCAAAAATCATCCTTTCATTGGGACAAGGTACTGAATCCGGAATCCCTTCACCCCAACTCCAGGAAAAAATAAAAAGGAAAAGAAATTCAAAAAAAACTGCACGTTATGTATTGTAATTATAGGACTCATTTTATCTTCCTAGGGTGACTTGGCAACAGAGGAGCAAAAAGTATGTCAAGCTAACCAATGGGGACCGTGTGACAGCAAGTGGGAAGGTATTTTCCTAATCCTTGGCACATTTTCTTTTGACACATGAATGAAGCATATCCTCGACCTAAATAATGAGAAATTTTTCAATACATGCCCTCAACCTGAAAAACCAATTCAAGTTAAAGACTCCAGCCTTTATGAAATGGAGGCAGTATACTTAATCAGATCATTGAAATTTTTTTGCATCAAATCTTTCAAGTAAGAATTTAATGCTTGGAATGATGAATTTCAAAATTTCATTATTGCACTAGAACACTATTTTTATATCTCTTAGGCATATATTACTAAATTTGTTCCCCCAAATAGTTGAGATGTCCCCTATTATTATATGCAAGAAAAAGTTTTTTTTTGCTTTGCTTTGCTTAATTGATCATTAGATTCCCCAAGGCTTTTTTGTGAAATTTCACTTGCATTCAGATAAAAAATGCTAGTGATGCGAAATTGAAAGCTAACAAAACTGGGATTTACAAGAAGTGGAAAGTTTGTATTCTGTATTGAATTCTTTGCATAAGAAGAATTATTGGAAGTTTGATGGAATTTCAACAGATCAAATCAAGAAAATTTCATCATTTAACATCTAGGCTCAGTTCTGTCTATTGTCATAGCAACATTCATATGTTGATACAAACATTTCATATTTACATAAAAGGGACATCAGTAAAACTAGAAGTCTAGAACTAGAAAAGTTTTTAGCATCTTGACGCTCTACATTTACGTCCCTTCTGTAAATGCATTTTCTAATTCAATGAGAGAGAGAAAAAATGTGGAGATGCTAACTAGTCTGCACAGAACTATGAGCAAATATAACATTCTAATACTTCACTTCACGAATTATGACTCTGAGTTAACATTAGCATACCAATCACCTTTAAAGGTTAAATGTATATTTTAATGCACTAAGCTCATACAAATACCTGCTTAAATAACATTTTAGTGCACATACTTTGCTTGAATCATGTATGACAACATCTCAAATGTAAATGAGCTACTCATTAAAAATAGAGACATAAATCAAGTGCTTGAAATAAGGATAACCAACTCCAGTCACAGAGTAAAGTTAAAGATTATAATTACAGGAAATTAAAATCTCTGCAATTGCATGAATATCAGATGCAGTCAAGGTCAAGTATTATAACTTTGGTTCGTTCTTTCTATTTAAAAAAGCATTGTCCTAAACTAAAGGTAATCATCATTCATACCAAATAATCGTGGAGATCAAACCCAATTACCTGCCTATATTAGAGATTACCAGTTGCACCTATGTCAGACTCCATTGCTGAATGCTACAATTTTATCTTTATTATAATTATTAGTCAACTCTAGATTTCTCATGGTTATGCAAACTTGAGAATTCAATCTTTCTTACCTAATTTCTGTGGCAATATGAGTAAATGAATGAGTGGCTGAGAATTTAGATTACTTGATAAAATATATTTGGAGACAGCTTCCTAAAAGATAAGTCTTGAGTATTTTTCAGGTCTTACCAGTGAGTATGGTGGGGGTTTTAGATCAAATTTGGCTGTTATTACACAGTGGCCAGCTTTCCTTGTACATTGTCTCTGCAAATATCACAAATACGATTACACATAGCAGATATCACAAATACGATTACACATTCGAAGTGCCCGTGTATAGATAGGAAACCTAAATAAACACTAAATAAAAATTAACAAATTGCAAATAAATTCAACCAAAACACTCATCCGCTTAAACTTAGTATTAGAACGGACTTTCTTGCAGTCTCAGTTGCGAAAGGAAATTGATTCCCCTGAAAGCCTTGATTGGGGCGGAATGGGGTTTGGTTTTATGCAAAACCGTGTAAAGAAAAAAAAAATTGTAATTCACTTTCAATTGAATGGCTGGGAAATCCAAAAATACATATGAATATGTATCTATGCGTGAAAGTATGACGGCACCACACGGCTTAGAGACTATCAACGGCTTTGTACGTCAAATATCTTCGTTGTAGTAGACGGCTCAGAGGTTGAGCGCGGCAGTAACAAACTTCTGAGAGATGAGAGATGAGGCTGAGAGAAAATTGAAGTCACTGCCGAGTTGGGAGAGAAGGGTTTTCTGGCTGTGGCTGTGAAGATCAATTTTCGTGCCTTATTGCCTGCGTTTGGTGGGGGGGAAAGTAAGTACAGTGCCTTGTATCTTTGCATTTAGATATACCGTGTTTTCCAAATTTTTTCCCACCAAAAATGAATTGAGTTGGGTTAATATTTTGTCCAATTCGAACTCAATCTACTATGATCGAATTGATAAAAAATTAAAACAACTCAACTCAAGTATGAGTTCAAACCTAACCCAATTCAAACATAACCCAATAAAGTTTCGATCGGGTTGGGTTGACCGTTGGTTTGGGTCGAATGGTTTGAACTTTGGTCCAATTAGCAAAAAATTTTGAAATTTAAAAAATTAAACCCATTAATCAACTATTAACCAAAATCAATTACGTACAACACAATAAGATCAAATATAATAAATTAAATAATTGCTAATAAAAATAAAAAAAATTTAACACCATATCTGAATTTCATTCAAATTATAAAATGGGTTGAGATTTTTGAAATTTAAATGGTCATATGTTTTTAAATTATTTGTCGGGTCGGGTTTTTCACTCAACCCACAACCCGACCCGACCCGACCCGACCATTTTTATTTTTAGAACTCGAACCCAACCCAACCCAATTTTCATCCAAAATCGATTCCAACCGTTTGGGTTGGGTGGGTATTAACAAACCCTAAATTAATCCTATGAAATATTATCATTAGATCGATAGAAATTAAGTGCACGTTTGTTAAAAATATTTGTGTTTGAAAAAATCTATTTTTATATTTTCTAGGTAATATGTGTGGTTAAAATAAAATAAATAAATAAATTAAAAAAAAAGTTTTGGAGAGAACTTCTACATTTTGATATATAGTATAGATTGTGCAATGAATGAGATGTACCTTTAAACGTACGATTTTCTCATTTACCTCAGTTTCATCAAGTCCGTCAATCAGTCTTCATCCTACAATCAAAGACAAAAATATACTTGATACAAAAATTATCTACAGTAGACAGTAGGACACATAATCTAGCATACCTCCTCTTCTGTGTCCTCGACATCAGTATGTTCTTCATATTCGTGTGTGTCATCACTATCTTCATTGTTGTCTTGTTCCAACTCTCGGACATCAACCGTACCCGCAATTGTAAATTCATGACTATCTACTTCTTCGGGGTAGACATCATTATGTACAAGTGGGTGCACATTTAGTTCCAAAGCATCAGAAGTGAGTGGCAGAGCATTCGGTGGTCCATCCTCTTGGAATGCAAGTTCTATCCTTATATTGATTTCCTGATCTCTTGAAACGACTCCTTCCACTTGGGTCAGATGTCTAGCTTTGGTCTTTACAACTGCCCACCAATCTTGTCTATCTCTACGTCGTGAAGGAAGGCTAGTGTAGTATACCTGTTGAGCTTGTTGGGCTAATACTAAGCAATCAAATGAACCTACTTTTTTCTTATGGTTGACCTCCACTAGGTTGAACTGTTGATCCACACGAACGCCGCATTCGTTGTCGAACCAATCACACTTGAATAACGTAACCGTATTTCTTGACCCAAGATATACCAACTCAATAATCTCGGTCAATACGCCGTAGTAGTCACGATCTGAATCATTGTAACAACTTCCTAACACACACACACCGCTATTCATTGTCTTCTTGTATTGACCGTAAGCTAATGTGTGGAATTTGAAACCGTTCACAAAATAACCATTGTACAAAATCACTCGACGACACGGTCCATTTGCTAATTGCTTGATGCGGTGGTCGACTTTGTCATCATATAACACCTAAATTTTTTTTTCCTTAAATCAATCAATAAAGAGTATAATGTAACGGGAACCACTTGAAATTCAAATAAAAATTTTAATTTATTTGACTTATTGAAAGAGGCATATTAGACATTAAGTAATTTTATTTCGTTTTCTTCTAAATTAAATTACAAATGATATTTCACAAGAAAATACTTATTTTGGGGAGCCACAATAAATTTATGATATAAAAATATGAAATTGGTCTTACATTGTTTTGTAGCCACTCTCCAAAAAATTTATCAAGCATACGATCTAGTTGTGCATCAGATAATTGAGGATGACTTATTTTCATTTGCCTCTCAAACTTCCTGCAAGATATAAGGTAAATTATAAATTAATTAAATTTATATACATCGTAAATAGTTTTTCTATGAAAGTATAATTGCGTACGCAATGAATGTCGTTAGTTCTTCACAATTAAAAAGCACGTATCTTGAAATAGCCTGATATTCCTCGTCGTTTAGTTCTCTGAAATTTCTTCTTTGCTTGCCCAGCGGTCGACCGGGATATGTGAAGATTGACAATCGTCCTAATGGATCATCCAACCCTCCATCGTCATTTCTTGGAGGATGATTCAGTCTAGTTTGGATATTATCTTCAAAATATAAAGAGCAAAACGATGATGTTTCTTCTACCAAATATGCCTCTACTATAGAGCCTTCAACAGAAGCACGATTTTTGACTTTCCTCTTTAGATGATTAAGAAACCTATAAATGCGATATTCAAATGATTAAAAGTTACATGATATTTTCTATAATTGTATATATAATTATTGAAATAAAATGCATAGAAGTAAAGCACCTTTCAAAAGGATACATCCAAGGATATTGCACCGGACCACCCACTCTTGCTTCATATGACAAATGAATTGGCAAGTGCTCCATTGAATCAAAAAATGAATGTGGAAATATCTTCTCAAGTTTACAAATTGTTACTACGATATTTTTCTCCAAGCGTTTCATATCTTCAACATTTACGATTGTAGAGCACAAATCTCTGAAAAAACAACTAAGCTCTGTTAATGCTTCCCAAATTGGTTTTGGTAATACGTCTGCAAATGCTATTGGTACTAATCTCTGCATAAAAATGTGACAGTCGTGGCTCTTCATTCCATAGAACTCTAAATCACCCTTAACACATCGTGCAATGTTGGAAGCATATCCATCAGGCATTCTTAATGTCTTCATCCAGTTACAAACCACTAGCTTCTGCTCCTTTGTCAAGCTGTAAGAAGCTTTCGGCTTGTAAAATATCCCCTTGTTCTCGACTATGTGTAGCTCAGCACGGTTACAATATAGCTCCAAATCCTTCCTGGCATTCACATTACCTTTGGTTTTATCTTTCACGTCCATAACTGTGTTGAATATATTCTCAAATAAATTCTTCTCAATATGCATAACGTCTAAATTGTGTCGTATAAGATTGGTATGCCAATAAGGCAAATTTCAGAAAATACTTCTCCTTGTCCAATTATGACTACTTCCAAATCCCTCAATTTCAGCCCTTCTAACAGTTCTACCACTTATGAAACGAGGAAGGCTATCAACAACCCGACGCAATTGATCACCTGCAGTTGTAAGGCTTAGTGCATGAACATCCTTCTCCAGTCTTCCTTTCAAGAACTTATCTCGTTGTCTTCTAAACGGATGGTTGTAGGGCAAGAATTGATGATGACAGTCAAAGAAACAACATTTTCACCCGTTCTTCAATCTGAATGATTTTTGTTGATCCATGCAGTACGGACAACAAAACGGACCATGTGTACTCCACCCAGACAACATGCCAAGTCCTGGAAAATCACTAATAGTCCACATTAATGCAACCCTCATTGTGAAATTTTGCTTTCTATATATATCATATGTTTCAACTCCATCCTCCCATAGCATTTTCAACTCATCTATTAGCGGCCTCAAATAAATGTCAATATTTTTTCCAGGACTCTTGGGCCCCGGGATGACCATAGTCAAGAATAATTTGTCTTGTCGCATACATAACCCAGGTGGAAGATTGTACACAGTAATTATCACTGGCCAACATGAGTAATGTGTGTCGGTCATGTTGAATGGATTGAACCCATCTGTACAAAGACCAATACGTACGTGTCGAGGCTCAATAAAGAAATCAGGATACGTTCTATCAAAATGCTTCCACGTCTCCCCATGCACTGGATGTGACATTTCTCCGTTCGTGAATGCATTATTTGCATGCCAGATCATATGTTCTGATGTGTGCCGCGACATGTATAACCTTGAAGTCTAGGAGTAAGAGGTAGGTACCGTAACACCTTATGAGCTACCTTTCGCCCAGACTGAGAAATTGCATCATTATACCGCGGACTATTGCATGTAGGGCACTCTAACAACTTCTCACTTTGTCGGTAAAACAACATGCAATCATTAACACATGCATCAATTTTCACAACACCGAGCCCTAAACTAGATAGCAACTTTTTTGTCTTATAGAACGTATTCTCTAACTGGTTATCCTCTGGTAACATTTCCTCAACAATGGACATCATACGATCATAACAGGCTGCAGGCATATTGTACTCAGATTTACAGTTCAAAAGTTATGAAATTGCAGATAGTTTGGTATGCTTCATACAACCATGCCACAATGGTCTGTCAGCTTGTTGTAACAATGTATAGAAATTTGCCGCTTCCGCATTTGGTACATGTTCCTCAGTGTCAAATTGATCGGTATTGGAAAATTTGTTGTACATTTGAGGACCCATTGCATCAAACACCATAGAGTGAATGGTGTCTTCCCCTGTACGTTGTGTTGATAACGATTCACCCAAACATAAAGAACTAGTATTAAAGTTTTCACCGTGTTCAGTCCACCTAGTGTACCCCCCAATGAATCCATATTTGTACAGATGCATTTTAATATTATCTTGCTTCATAAATCTTGTGTTACCACATTTCATGCATGGACATTTTACTTTGTCGACAACCACTTGGTGTGAAAATGCATATTCAACAAATGTTTCAACACCAGTAATAAATCTTTCTGAAAGAAACCCATCAACTAATCGTGCATACATCCAACCACGGTCATCCAACACACTGCATGCTGTCAAATAAAATACACATTTATTATATTCACAATATTTTGATACTTATTTAACCGTCAACTTTTAAATTAATTTAGAGCATGTTTGGTCCCTCTTAAAATTTTACCACATTTTTTGACTTTTCAAATCAATCCAAACCACACATCCACTAAAAAAACTAAAAAAATCTACAAAACCCAAAAAATTTCTATAGACCAAACTGGCTCTTAGTGATTTTAACCTAACAAACTCTTAATTTGAAAATTCATATACTTAATATAATCTCTAATACACTCATCAACAAATTAATTTTAATGATAAACTTGATCTAATATACACAGTAACTTACAAAATGAAATATATTAATAAATATACATATTACATACTACTAATTATGATATATAAACAATAGGATACAAAATTAGTCTTACTTCCATAGTAAATCTGAAATATGCACAGATTTATTTACTAACAAAATGTTAATAAACTAAATCAACAATGCATACATACTAATTAATCTAAAATATATATATTATCATCTACAATTTATATTTTAAATATTATTTGTATATTATAAATCTAAAATACAAAAATATACTAAATCTAATTTACAAAAGTAGGAAACGCAACACACACACACACACACACACACACACACACACACACACACACACAAATATAGCTGATTAATGTATATAGAAAGAGCAAAAATTTAGATACATAAAAGTATTAAACTTGGAAAAAAAAAACTTGATTTTTTTACCTTCGTCCATGAAACTCTTCAACTAGAAAAATATATAGCATCCACAACTATATTTCCAAATTTCTTCAGTTAAATTTGAACCAATTGAAAAAACTAAAATGGACAAAGAGTTTGGAGCTGTGAAAATATTGGTTGAGGATGAATAAAGAAACTGAGGATAGGGAAAGCGTAGAAAATAACTATTTCCGACAGTAAAGTAGACCGTCGGAAAATTCTCGATTACAGTGAAAATATCTTCGAAAAACTCCAAAATTTTCGATGGTAAAAAAATTCCGTCGGAAATTACAGTTTCCCCACGAATATAATAATCCATCGGAAAAATTTCCTACGGCATTAAAATTTCCTGTCGAAAAAAGTAAATTTCCGACCGTTAACTATTTTCGTCGGAAATATTTCTGACGGTCCGGAATTTTTCCGTCGGGGAAAAATTTTCCCGACGGTTATATGATTCCGTTGGAAAACATTCCGACGGAATATTATAATATTCCGTCGGTAATTTAGAACAATTCCGACGGTAGCGACGTCCGTCGGACTACTTTCTGTCGGTAAAAGCCTATTATTTTGTAGTGTCAATCGACTCTCCAGAGAAAACAACGAACCTTCCAAACTTGATCAAACCAAACAAGGCCCTTATACAAGGTTAAGTGAGAAGACGAATTCCTTTCCAGTAGAATTGGTTATTTAGTAAGAGAAAAGAGTTCACTATCAAACATTCTATTATTGCAGCTCAAAACCTAAAGCGTCACAAGTATATTTCGTCCATCATTAGTGATCACTGAAATTGTCTACGATTTTCATTAAGAAGTTGCTTTATTGCTTTCTTCACTCTATAAGTTTCCTCGATCATGTTGAACTGTTATGTGTAGACAAGATTACAACTAAACTATATACGTTCAAGTGGAACCAAAGATGGTGTTTAAAAAAAATGTTGTGTAAAATCTTCCTTTACAGCACAAGAAAAATGAAAAATGCACTTTGCTTTGAACGAAATTAATTTTGCATGAATTTTACCGTCAATCAAATTGTCCTGGATTGATTAGAAAGAGACGTATGAACTGCATGCTCTATCCACAAGTGAGCATTGGTGAAGAATTTAAACCCTTTTGAAGCATGAAATTTGTTTGCACCTCTCACAAGGCCTCGACATCCTTCCTGAGGAGAAAGTGTTAAGAATATATTGTTTAGAAGGATTCAAACATCAGACTTTCAATTTTATGGATTTCTTGCATGAAATGCCTTAAGTTAGATAATCACAAGCAATAAAAGAAAATGATTACCTGAACCAAATTTTGGAGATTCATCCCAACTCCCTGATATTTTATTGCAATAGAAATAACAAGCTCTATACTTGCTCTTAATCATTTTATATTTGCAAAGAATACCATATTTAAAAGCTCCCTTGAGGTTTTCGGATCAACGTCGGCAGCAGCAGCCCATCGAAGTAAATGGAAAAACAACTATAGATCCGTATGTGGATAAACAAAGTACTTCAGACTAAATTCTAGAAAGTTAAAGATTAGCCTAATATGTGCAAACCTCAGAAAGAAACGGATGAAAACTTGCAAAACTTCGAGCTTAGTTGAACTATGAAATTATTGGAATTCTAAATATATAACAGAATAAGTATCCACAAGATTTGGGGAAGCTCCCCTCCATAAGTAACTTGTCAGCTACAATAGCCAATAAGTAAAATGTGCTCAATTGGTGGTCATCAGTTTTGCTTCGAAATATACATCTACTCTAAGAAGAAGTGACAATTGAAGGCTGGTCTTGATCTTCTTCAAATAATATACAAATTATACAGATATAATATCAACAAGTTGCAGGACCATGAAATAAGTTTCATCACAGCAGTTTGAAGATGACATTTAAATTGACACCTACCTCCTCACACTAGTATAGTTTCAGTTATTTGCGTCGGTCGTAAAAGACAATACACGTCGATTGTGAAAGTGACGCATTTGGCACAGACGTACATGGTAAAGGAAATATGCGTCAGTTGTTTTACGACGTAAAAAGTACTACAATATGTGTCGGTTGTATAAAAAATCGACGCATTTAGGGCAACAAAAGAAAAAAAATTAGAATATGCGTCGGTTGTACTGTACAACCGACACATATTGTTTTGACTATATGCGTCGATTGTACTGATTCTAATTTATTTATTTTTTAAATCCAAAAATTCTGTTTATTATTTTATATTCGATCTCATTGTCATATTTAACTATTGTTAACCATCCGCAAGTGCACGGGTCATGCAAGTAATAAAGTGGACGTGAGTCCAAGTATCGATCCCACAGAGATTGTTTTAAATCGTATCTTTAGATTACTACCTTAACCGGAACAAGAAAATTTAGGATTTGAAAATCTTGATTTAAAAACAAAAATAAATTAAAAATTAAACTAAAGAAAATAAGGAAATTTGATTTATGAAAACGGTGAGATGAATTTGTTAGAATTATGAATCCACATTAATCATATCAACCATGTATTTGACTTAAACATTTAATAATAATGTATGAGTATTGAAAATCTGTGTTCCTATATTTATTTATGTCCCCTTTCGAGCGATGCATAAACACATTTTCCTACATGAGATGAGCCTATATTTCTATGACCAATCCAAACATGTAGAAAAGCATTAACGAATTATGAACAGTTTTAAGGATAACACGAAGCATAAGGGTATATTTCTATCCCCTATCGGATTTCGCGGAAATTAATCAAGGTCTAATAGATTCCTACTCTTTCGAACATAAAAATCTATCACAAGCATCAATAATTATGCGTCAACAATCATAGATGATAATAACAACATAATTAATTGCATCAATCTCATAAATTGCATAATATAAATATAAAGTCAAAACATGGAATCAATAAATTAATGCTTCATCACAATTCTAACAATTAAAACGTAGCCTAAATATATGATAAAAAATAAATCACAAGAAGTATGAAAAGATGTCACCCCCTTCATATTCTTGATCCTTGTTCTTCAATCTTGAATTTGACCTTCAATGGATCCACAACAGTTGGACAGCGTTTTGGCATGAATTTCACAAGTTGGAAACCCCTAATTTCGTGCCCCAAGTCTCTTATTTATAGATGTTCATGAAGTCTAGGTAAAAAATATGAGAATTTGGCTAAAATCCGCGCAAAAAGCCCAGATGCAGCCCAGTCGGGACTACCTTGCGACCGCACGGTTCAAAAGTGTGCGATCGCAACCTTGAAAAGCCAACCTTCAGTCGCTGATTTTTTTGGCACTGCGACCGCACGCTTTTTCAACCGTGCGGCTGCACGGTTATATCGGCAGTAACAATTTTCTTCTTTAAATTTCAGCAATTTGGTCATCATACTTTTATTGCACAGTATTTAGTATTTTGATCATATCTTTCATTTCGCTTATCCGATTGAGATGCTTCAAAGTCCGTTAGAAAGATAACTTAAAGAGATATAATTCTTCTTGAAATAGGATTTCCCAATTTGAACGTTTATTACCCCGACATTAGGTTTCAAAGTTTGTCTAAAAATCTGTCCGAAGACCTTGTTTGATTGAAATGATTTTATGGTAATATTCTTACCATATTTCATTCCTTTTTGCCTTATAATTGCATCCAATTGACTCCTAAAAGTCCTCAAGTGTCTTATCTTGATCTGAATCAACTATTGAATATTTGCAATTTGTCCTTCTTCTTTTGATTTGTATACTTTAGTCCTTGAACTCCTAATTTCTTCCAATTTGGTTCTTTCTTTGACTTTTCTTCCAATTGACCCTTTTGATTTACTTCATCAACTCTTGGTTTTCACACTTTAGCTCTTTTATCATCCAAATGACTTGTTTTTGCTTCATTTCCTTTGTTTTCTCGACTTTGGATTATTTCTGAAATATAAACAATAGTAACTAAATAAATAGCAAATATTCTTAAACAAACAAATAAAATCCTACTTTTAGAATATAAATAAGTGTATAAAATAAACTTATCAACTATCAACAACCAACAAATAATCATCACAAATGCATACTAAAATTGTTGAGACCGTGCCCAAAATGTAGTATATTGAACCACCAGCGAAGGCCTAGTAGGGGCCCAATGGACCTTAGCCCAGGATTAAAGTTTAGGACATCATTTTGGGCCTACTTCCGAGGTGGAATAGCACGCGAAATTCTTTGGACGAGCTGATTTATGTCTAACCGATGTACTTTATGCTTAGCCTAGGCACTTTACGGTGACGTCCCAGACGAGGGATGGGAAAAGGGATGGAGTCAGAGATGTGACACCACCTTTACCAAGAAGTGACATGCGCCCATCACCTACCAAACGTAGTAATGATTACTATCAAAAAGCAAGATTTTCCTCTCCAACAGCTAGGGTAAATATACGTGTAAAGTCCACCACGTGTCGCCATCCAAGACTATAAATTCCTCTATAAATAGGACGCTCCTCCCACCTTAGAAGAGGTTAGCGATCTGATACTCTTAACTAAATATTTTACTCTCACACCCTTTTCTCTCTTTTACACACTTATATTTCTCGTACCCAATTTATATCTGATTGAAATGAGCACTGACTTTGGCATCGGAGTGCATATGGGAGTCACCTCGATCCCCTTTGCAAACTGATTGTTTGTCATAGTACGCGGGAGATCCATGTGTTCAAGAGGGAGGAGCTGAGATGTGTTGGTCCAAGATCCAGCCGGATTTTGTGGTCAACATTTTGGCGCCGTCTGTGGGAAACCATACTGCTAACCACGGAAACGCATGGTAAAAAGCCACTCACAGAAAGGAAACCTTGAAAAAGGGCGAATAACCCCTTGCAAAAGAGCAGAAAATTACAAGAACTTTGAAACATAAGTTTATTAACCCTAAAAAAGGCGTGAAACTTTGAAACATAAGTTTATTAACCCTGAAAAGGCGTGAAACTTTGAAATATAAGTTTATTAACAGACTTGAAAAAAGGCTTAGGACTTTGAGATAAAAGTTCACCTATCATTGAAAGAAAAGTTAAAACCAAGAAATTGCTCTGAACATGAATGAAAGTGACAATGATATTAACCCTCGTAGAAGTAAAAATGACCAACACAGCGCGGAAGAGGCTCCTCAGAGGCCTCAGGAGAACGCAAACGAGGGAATGGTCCAACCTAAACCCCCGCTCCGGCACCGAAATCGTCGCATGCTGTGAGACATGACTTGCATGGCAGCCCAAATGCTGAAAATACAAAAACATCAGATAGAACAAACTGCTGCGATGAATGCCTGCATGACTAGAGGGTATGTTATAAACGAGCCCATGATGCCCCCACAATATTCACAGCCACATTACTCACCATCGGATGCGGCTACTGCCTCCTATTATTATCAAGATCCGCGGGCATATGCCAAGGTGGAATCCGTGCCTCTCTATGAAGAAGGCCTGGAGCATGAAGCACACGAAGAACAAGACCAAACCCCAGCTAGACACATGGAGGCTTCGCCCTCAAAATCTAGCAGTGTCTTCAGTCGAATAGGAGGGTTATTCAGAGGCAAGTGAGGGGTTCGAGCTTATCAAGATGAGCGTAGAAATAGGAGGGAGCGACATGCTGAAGAAGCCCTGTCACAGAGCCAAATGCATAGAGACCGGTATGATACAAGGGCAGAAAAATTAGGCCCCACACCTGAGCCTAGGAATAAGCAGGAAAGAAGGGCAGAAGCAGTTCAGACCAAATCTCATAATGATCTTCCAACCTTCGAAAGACCGAATTACGGTCAAGTTTTGCCACCACGAAGGCAGGGTTACACTTAGCCACCTTACGACCAGCACTCCGGACATGACGAGAACAGTGAATTACCGTCATACGAGCTGGATGACGAAGAGGAAATAAGCCCCTTTACAGAGGGCATCCGAAGGTGCCCAATGCCCCAAGATTTTGAAATTCCAGAAATAACAAAATATTTTGGCCAAGGTGACCCTGACGATCACTTGTTAAACTATCGCGCTAGCATGGAAATAGCCAGAGCCACTCCGGCACTTAAGTGCAAAGCCTTTGCTTTGACCCTTGAGGGAAGTGCGATATGATGGTACAAAAAACTTCCTCCTGGTAGCATCCACAATTGGAGAGATTTGAAGGCAGCCTTTAAGAATGGCTTTGTTTTCTCCAAGCCTGGCCAACTCCCACTCCAACGCCTTCAAGACTTAAGGCAAGGAAGGGAGGAATCTTTGAAAAGCTACCTAGCCCGGTTTACTGAAGAGATGCACATTTGTGAGAACATCACCAAGGCTGAGATGTTTTCTACATTGAAAGGGGGGCTAGACATGACGAGAATGTTTTGGAGGGATGTCCGAAGTAGGAAGCCGAGGGATTACAATGCCCCAGTGGATCTGATGAAGGAAGAGATCGTCTCAGAAGAGATGGCTAGGGCCAGAGATAATCATCCTCAAGGGAGATACAATCTTGGGTACCCCAATGAAGCAAACCCCAAGAAAGGAGGCAATATTGATGGGTTCGGTAGTAACCGAAGCGGAGCGCCATGCCCATTTTCGGGGACCAGGTCCAGCTATGCAGCAGAGATCACGGAAGCTATCCCTTTTTGAATCCCCCCACAGCTCAAGGAAGAATGGAAAGTAGCCGAAGTGGAAAACAACCCATGATTGGAGCTTACTGCGCCTACCATAGGTATTATGGCCACGTAACGGAAGATTGTAGGCAAATCCACATGTTAGCAGACCAAAATTCACACGTAAGAAGGGGAAATGATTTCTCTCCTGACAAGGGGAAATGATTTTCCCCCACAAAAACCAGGTAACCAGAAGTTTAACCGAGCTGACAGGCGAACTCCGTGGAACAACCCAACCAAAGAAAGGATTGACAGTCATCAAAGAGACATGAACAAAGGTCAGGATACCTTGGCACATGCTAAAGACACGAGGGAACCACCTATGCTTACAAATGATCCACCGATTCAAGAGATCGACACGATTTTGGGAGGCCCCCACCTAGGTGGAAGCACAAACAACTCCCAGAAGAGGTATATCAAAGAGGCCAAGCAGTTCGCTAACGTGAATTATCACATCCATTCACATCCTATTGGGGTGCTTCGAACAGAGCCTATCACCTTCTGTAGCGCCCCGAGTTCTAAATACTCGGTTCACCACGTCATCTTCTGGTCTAAACTTTAAAATAATATTTTAGCGGAAGAAATAACTGAAATTCATTTTTGGCAACATTAAATAAACTGTAATGGTCGATAAAGTTTAAAACCTTTATGAAACAATTCGAAATAATAAATCGAGCCATTAATATTGTAAAACAATTGACTATGTTATAATTTCTCAAATAATTGAAATTCTCAAAATTATCCAATGTTTGGAAGTACGGATCACTAAAATAAGATTTTCAACCGTTTAGCGCACAATAATCCATCACTTGCCACCCTCTCCGAAATCTGCAAATGTTGTTAAAAATAGACATGAGTATTTCATAGAAATACTCAATAGACTCATCGTCAATTAATTAATCTACAATATAATTGAACACATAAATGCAGGCTCTTTAAAAACATAGGGTGTGGGTGACTTCTTCTTGTGCATTAAAGCACGGGGCTTCTCTTTGAAAAATCATAGGCTCTTTAAAATTATCGGGTATGGGTAGTCTCGTCTCGTGCACTAAAGGCACGTAAGTTTTGCATAACATCATCATTTATCTTGCAAGATATTCTCTTCTTTCTTTCTCATGCATAAAAGCATATAAGTTATGACAAGCATAACAACATAATTATTTCCGAAGAAATACATTCTCGTCTCTTTTCATAAAAATGATTTTCACATAAGTCACATAACATACACATTCACATGCAATCATAATTTAAATCAATTAATAGGGGCGAGTTTACCTTAAACTTAACGAGTGTGCTTGAGCGGGAATGACTTCAATCTTTCGAATCTACGTACGCCTCGTCTAGCCAATTAGAAAATAAGTTAAATTAGTCTTTTGAAATTTATAGTTTAAAATGATAAATTACAATTTGGGAACTGAAATTGATGATTTGAAAGTTAAAGGACTAAAATGATTAATTTGAAAGTTGAGGGACTAAAATGAATAATTTGAAAGTTGAGGGACTAAAATGAATAATTTGAAAGTTGAGGGACTAAAATGAAAATTTGAAAGTTGAGGGGATAAAATGATAATTTGAAAGTTGAGGGACTAAAATGAATAATTTGAAAGCTGAGGGACTAAAATAAATAATTTTAAAGACTAGGGACTAAAATGAATACTTTTCAAAGCTTTGGGTTAAAACTCAAAATGGATATTAATTATGGGGATTGAGATAAGTAATTTTAAAAATGAAAAGCTTATAAAAATCATTTAAAACGTAAGGACTGAAATTATAAGTTTTAAAACTAAAGGGCTGAAATAAACAACTTTAAAAACCCGAGGGACTAAGCTGCAATTTCTGAGACTCAAAATATAAAAATCAATTTCTTTACTCTCTCTCTCTCTCTCCCATTCACGAAGGGCGGAAGAGAGCGGTGGCAAACGATGGAGGAGATGGGGAAAACCGGTGCTACAGCCGGCGAAATGTTATCGGCAAGTGGCGGCGAGCGGCAGCAAGGGAGGGGTCCAGGTTTAGGGTTCAAGTGCGAGGTTGGGTGCGAAATACTGAGGTGGAACGAGGCTTAAATCGTGATTTCTATGGCGATAAAACCGGCGATCGAGGTAGGTAGTATCTTGGTACTTTGTTTCTTGGGTTTTGGGTTTGATTTTGGGGCTGGTAGATGGGGATTCGGGGTTGGGCAGTGGAGGTGGTTGGTTTGACAATGGGTGTGATGGTGATGATGAAGGAGGTGGCTGTGGTGGTTCTTGCAGGTTGAGGTGGTGACGATTTTGGCCGAGCAGTGGTGATGACTGGGTTGTTATATTGATTTGGAAGTGGTGGTGATGGAGGTGAGTTGTTTGCTGGAGGTTGGCCGACTGTGGAGGTTGGTAGCGTGATTCTGGCTAGGTTGTGGAAATGGTGGTGCTGCAGGTGGGTTGACTGGCTGGGTTGTGGAAATGGTGGTGCTGCAGGCTGTTTGGGTGGTGGTTCTTGGTGATTCGGTTGCATGGTGATTGCTGATGATGATGATTATTGTGGAAGGCAGTGGCCGGTTTTTCTTGTGGTGGATGAAGGTGATGCTGGTTGAATATGGTGGTGGGGGTGGTGGCTGCTGGAACAGAGCTGTGGGTTGTGTCGACAGAATGGAGTGGAGGCTGGTTGGTTGGTTGGTTGCTAGAAATTAGAATTGGGGTTGTGTTGAGAGTGAGGAAGCTTGATGATGTATAATGGAATGGGTTGGGGTGAGTGAGTGAGGGCTAGGGTATGGAATTGGATGGGATTGATGTGATAGATAAGGGTTGGTAGTATGAGACATTTACAACCAACGCACGTAATTCGAGGAAAGTCATACGTGAATTCAACTAAGTCGAAAAGTGAATCTGATAAAATGAACTTGAAGTAATTTGGGATTTAAAATGATTTTGAAAATAATAATTTAAATAAATAAATAAAATAACAAAATTTTGGAAATTCGGAATTTAATTTAAAATTGAATTAACTCGATATTTCTCGACTTGGCTAGACGAATATGTCGCGACGTTAACTTAAAAGTGAGTGAGATCGCAGTGGTACCGTTTTCAATGATTTTAAAATAATTATTAAATTGCATAAAAATTCTTGGTCGCTACACCTTAACCCAAGACGACGCTATTGAGGTACACTTTCCTCATAATGATGCATTGGTTATTAGGGTGGTAGTAGCTCGGAATGGGTTGTCACGAATGATTGTCGATGATGGTACCTCAGTAAACGTAATTTACGGAGTAACTTTTGATAAGATGGGGATTAGAACTCCACTCATTCCAGTTCCATATCCAATTTATGAATTCACGGGGGACAACATAACTCCCAGAGGATCCATAACCCTCATAACTGAGGTAGGGCAAGCACCAACTTTATCTAGAATCCCCATGAAATTCTTGGTTGCAGACAAAATCTCCTCTTATCATGGCTCAATTGGAAGGTCAGGTCTCATTGACTTGGGGGCAGCAACCCATACAAAATACATTTGCATGAAATTTCCCAGGAGCATGGTGTTGCGACTGTAAGGGGAAGCCAAACTGAATCACGGGCCTGTTACACAAATGCTATCCGAAAATTTCAAGACCGGAGCTTGAACATGATCAGCGATGTGGAAATGGCCGAGGCTACTTCAGACCCTGAAAGACTGGGTGAAGGGCCCTCAGAAAGTGAAGACATTACAATGACGCCAGAAGAGGATCTGGCAGATCAAGACCCATGAATGGCCGGAGAAAATTACTCTACCCTAGCTGAAAGGTTGGAATGCTTTGGTGTTGATCCACTTGATCCAAGCAAGGAGCTACAGATCTGATTAGATTCGCCGGTTGAATACAAAGATCAGCTGAAAATGCTTGTTGCTTGAGAACCTCGATGTATTTTCGTGGAAACATGATGACATGGTTGGAATTGATCCTAAAGTGGCCTGTCACAGACTCCGTGATCCTAGATTGCATATGCCGCTCCAAAGAGGCAATGTCCTCCTCCGCCTTTTTCCGAGCTTCCACCTCTCTCCCCAATTTCTCGGTGGCTGCTGCCACCTCAGCCTCCAGCTTAGCCTTGGCTGCATTGGCTGCTATAAAGGCCTCGAAAGTTATGGACTGAGCCCAGTTGGAGTTATCCAATTTCTTACAGAGGGACGCCACATCTGACTCGGAAGCGTGAAGATCTGTAAGACCGCTTTTCATTTTAAGTGCAAATTTTAAATTTCGCATAAAATTTATGTTAAGGTTGTTGTGAATTTTAAATTGATTATTGTTATTATCTATAATTTTAATTAGTACCTATACCTATACCTAATCCTTCACTCTCTCTCTCTATCCGCTCGCTCTCTCCGCTCTCTCACGCCCTCACTCTCACTCTCGGAATCGTCTCTCTCTCTCGGCTCTCTCTTCGCGATGCTCTCCCTCTCGACAGCACCGCCACGCCACCACCCCGGTAACCCTCCCCCTTCCCTCGTTCCTTTCACCGGCAGCGCACAAAAACCCGAACACACACACTTTCACACACACACAAATGTATGTATATGTATATGTATATATTGATGTGTGTATATATGTTGAGTGTGTGTACATATGTAAAGATTTTTCAGATTTTCAGATTTAAGTTATTTGCATTTTCGAATTATAATTGTTAAATTTGGAGAATTGGGTAATGTCTACGTATGTATTGATGTAAATATCATCCTTGGGTATTAATTTCAGATCATGGGTTTGTTCAGATTTTCGAATTTTTAAGTTGCTAATTTGAGATGTTAGACAATGTGTGTGTTTATATATATTTAAGGTATGTAATTTTTGGATTTTTAAAGTGATGAAGTTCAATTGATAAATTCTTGTTTTTAAATGTGAAAGTTATGTGTAAATGACTGTCTTGCAACGCACTTGCTTTGATGAATTTCATTTACTTTGTGAAAGTATATGTTATTAAGAAGAATGTTCAAGCATGCACATTATCATGTCATTGCATCATGAAGCATGCATTGGCATCAAAATTGGGAAGTCAAATGTTTTTAAATGAAAGAAATGTGTCAAGGTGCAAGTTTGTTCAAAAGTTATGTATCCCAAGTTTTTGAAAGAATGAATGGGTGTACTTCTAGTTCATGAAAGTTGCGAGTGGGAAATGGGGCGCGGGGGATAGGCGTACCCGAATTAAGTCGCTTTGCGACGGAATGTTCAACCGTTTACGGTGGACTGTTAAACCGCTTTGCGGTGGGAAAGTGAATGTTAAACCGCTTTGCGGTGGGAAAGTGAATGTTAAACCGCTTTGTGGTGGAAATGTGAATGTAATCTGGTTCCAAATAAGTAATTGCCCACTGTATTCTGATTGACTAGAATTTACACCAAGTGAGCTCACGATGGAATGAAGTGAAAGTTTTGAAATGTTAAGTGAAAGTTTGAAAAGTTTGAAAGTTCTGGAAAGTAAAGTAAATGGGGATACATACATGGAATTTTTAAAGCATTCATCTCATGAGCATGCATTCATGCATAAAGTTTACTTACTGAGCTTTAGCTCACCCCATTCCCTCCCCAATATTTCAGGTGATGAAAGTTAGATGAGACGAGGAGAGCATTTGGTGGCAGACTCAGGCTATACCGGCTTTAAATTCTTGGAAATAAAGTTAAATTAGAATTTGATTAAGTTCTAAGTAATTATTTCTTAATTCATTTATTTTGATAATTGTTTCAGTTGAAATTAGTTTAAATGAGTTATGGCAATTTTTAATATTGGTTCTATTACCACTTATTTCACTTAATTGTAGCTTATTGATATAAAATGTTGTGTTGAGGAGTTTGGGGATTGAATTTGAAATAGTATGGTGATGTTGGAGTTTGAAGTAGAATTGGGGTTGTATGTTGAATATTGGATTTTTGTTTGAGTTGAGTTTTATGTTGTAAAATGGTTTTGATGTCTCTCTACAGGTTGGTTAAGTCCAATTTATAGAGGAGACTCTGCCGAAATTTTTGTAAAATCTTTATAATAGTAAATGAAACGTTTAAATGTTTTAAACGATTACTTTCGCATATAATGTGAATGGAAGTTAACAAGCCTAGGTTTTAGACTCTTCAACTTGGGGTGTTACAAGATCGTGTTTTAACTTTTCATTGTCTTCCTGAAGGTGTTTGGCTGTCACCCTATCTTCCGAGGAGGCCTTGCGAGTGATGGACAGATGCTCCTTGAGGTCCTTAATCTCCTTCAGCATATTGTCCGCGTGACGGAGTACAGTCTCAGCGTCCTTCTTGTCCCGCTGTGCCTCCATCACTGAAGATTCCACCTCGTCAATAAGAGCCAATGCTCTATCATTCATAGCTTTGGCAGCAAGTAGCTTCCGAGATGGAGTGGCGCTGGAGGAGAAGGCAGACCAATCCTCTGTCCAAAATTGCTCGGTGACCAAGGCATCCCTAGCAAGAGGAGAGTTAGGGGAGTCAAACAAGGAAGGACTGAAAGTAACATCCCTAGGGAGAACACTGGCTTTAATCTGTTTGAGCTCTTCTTGCCCCGCAGGTGTCACTTCGTAAGCCAAGTCTGGGATAGACACGGAAGGCTCGTCCTCCAACTCTTGAGCCTCTGGGGCGGAGGTACGAAGGTGATTTCCTTTCCCCTCCTAAGCCTCTTCAAAGGGGCTGGTTCCTCCTCGGATATGTGCTCAGAGATATCCTCAGATAGGGGAGATGGCATAGAGACATTCTTAGACTCCCTCTCCCTCTTGGAGCTGCCCCTATCTGACCTCTTTCCTTTTCCCATTATTGTAACCCTCCTTGGTTCAGCCTCTTTTTCCAAGTTAGGCTGTTGGGGGCCACTGGCAACATATTGGGTGGTGGCAGTAATGCGGGGAGAGGACCTTTAAGTTGGGCAGTGGACGTTTCAGATACCTCCTTTGCCACCCCCACTTGCAGGTTAACGAGCACTGCTTTCTGCCTCCTTTCAATCTCGCTGCCGTGGCGAAGGGCAGGAGGGATCTTTTTGGCCATAAGACCCTTCAAGGAAATTTTCGGAAAGTCCTTGGAATCTAGCAAGAAAAGAAGGAGAATAAGGCTATGAACGGTCGATCATAAGATATGAAGGCAGTAAGGAAACAAACTTACTCATAGCTCGCATGAGGCCATGCTTGATAGAGAGCTTGTTCTGTTGGATGACCTTCTGAAAAGTGCCTCGGTAAGCGAATAATCTCCGCACTGCCGCTAAATCCGCGTCAGGTAGGAGGCAGGCAAAAGTGTCCCCTGCCATAAGCCAATAATGTGTTAAAACAGATAAAGAGAGATGAACAGAAATGAAAAGTGAATAACACATGACACTAAAGGACACAAAAGCAAATACAAGACTCATTAGGCGAGGAAAGAGTTAGGGTCCATAGGTGAACTCTGCCACTCCCCTGCAACCCAGAACCAGTGGTTCCTCTAGTTCTTTATTGAAGTGGGATGACCAATGATAACAGGAGATTACGAGCCTCTAGGAGACAAGTAGTACCAATCCTTAACATCCGACCTCACATCCCTCTCCCTTCTAACGGATTTCTTCAAGGTATATAAGGTATGGATGATGTGCAGTGAGATGGGGTAGTCAGGATTGACATCTTGCCACACTAGCCAAGTACCCACAGCTTGCGTCCAGAAGTTAGGGGCCAAATGGTAGAGGCATAGATTGTAGCTCCTAAGCAGTGCCCTGAAGAAGGGGTGCAGGGGTAACCTCATCCCGCAGAACAGAGCATCGTAGCATACGGCCACCTAACCCGAGGAGGGCAACAGGGTCGGCAAGAAGGTGTAGGGTGCACCAATCGAACCCCTTCTGGTATCCTGAATTTTGCCGATGCTCCTGCCAAATCGACGCCTCGGATTTCTGTGGCAATTTTACTACTTTCCCAAGATTATGGGTTCGGATCAGGGTCTACATAATACCCTGACACTTTATTCACCAAGTCCACCCAACCTTCAACCTGGGCTATTTTTTCCTCAGATAGCCCTAACTCTTCCCTATGCGCCCTAAATGGGGTCCTAATACTCAAGACGAGGTCCTGATGACCAGAAGAAGAGCCCCCTGCATCTCCTCTTTCCAAGTCCCTATCCCTCTTGTTTCGAAGCTCCCGCAAAGAGGCCTCTTCGTCGGATAACAGATGAGCCATGTAGGTCTGGTTCTCTTCTTCTTCGCTGTCAAAATCACTCAAATAAATTATACCACTGCATTTCCTATTCCTCCTCTTAATCTGCTCCGTAAAGAAGTGGGAACTAAAAACGGACAAAGACAATAGGAAGAAACCTTTGATAGGAATCGTCATTGTCAATCAGTTCCTGTGAACCCGTTCCCCCAACTCTTTCCATTTATTCTTAAAAATGGGCCAGACTCACCAAAAGGAAAACAAAATGTAAAACAAAATTTTCAAACCCACATTCGAAGATTAGAAATGGAAAAGTTTTCTTTGCACTTACAAAGGAAAAAAAATTACCTTAAAAAATGGACGTTCAAGATTGTATACTCGGAGCGAAGAATGAGCGAATGGAGAGTGTAGAGTGATAAGGACAAGTTGTTGGGTAAAAAGCTCTTGAAGAGATACTGAAAGACTTGCAATAATGGAAGAGGCGCTGCAACTTCTTGCGGAACCTAATGATCTAGAATCCTTGGTCTTTGAGCCACATCATTGATGCGGGTAACCCACGCCTCTTGGGGAAAGAGCTAATCAAGGCACCAGCTGTCGGAAGAAGGGAAGAAACCGTTCAGCTATCACAGTGTGTGCCACGCGCGGCAAAATGTTGCTCCCATCACCTTTATATTTCTTGGGAACCAATATCAGTAGCCCTCCTTTTTTTATTAAATACGCCTCCCAAGAAATGTATAAGTACAATCCCAACCTTCGCTTAAGAGGAAAATTCGGAGAATGACCGGGTTTATTCTGAATCCGAACTTTCCATAAGGAATGCCATTCCTAACCTTAAACTTTCCACGCTGCATAATGGGTCCCAGGGGATGAATGGAGGAATAATTATAAAATGTTGGATGTAATAAAAGACGAAACTATGACAAATTTGATCCCCCCATGAATGACCACATCGGATTTGACGGACTAGTGTTAAGACCGTGCCCAAAATGTAGTATATTAAACCACCAGCAAAGGCCTAATAGGGGCCCAATGGACCTTAGCCCATGATTAAAGTTTAGGACATCATCTTAGGCCTACTGTCGGGGTGGAATAGCACGCGAACTTCTTTGGCCGAGCTGATTTATGTCTAGCCGATGTGCTTTATGCTTAGCCGAGGTACTTTATGGTGACATCCTAGACGAGGGATGGGACAACGGATGGAGTCAGAGATGTGACACCGCCTTTACCAAGAAGTGACAGACGCCCATCCCCTACCAAACGTAGTAATGATTACTATCAAAAAGCAAGATTTTCCTCTCCAACAGCTAGGGTAAATACACGTGTAAAGTCCACCACGTGTCGCAATTCAAGACTATAAATTCCTCTATAAATTGAACGCTCCTCCCACCTTAGAAGGGATTAGCGATATGATACTCTTAACTGAATATTTTACTCTCACTCCCTTTTCTCTCTTTTACACACTTATATTTCCCGCACCCAATTTATATCTGATTGAAATGAGCACTGACTTTAGCATCGAAGTGCATATGGGAGCCACCTCGGCCCCCTTTGCAAACTAATTATTTGTCACAGTGCTCAGGAGATCCACGTGTTCAAGAGGGAGGAGTTGAGACGTGTTGGTCCAAGGTCCAGCCGAATTTTGTGGTCAACAAAAATTATATAAGTCAATTCACATTAATATTAATGATAGTATTACAATTATTCACATATATATTAACATAAAAAAATGAAAGTTTACATACAAGATTCATAGAAACCGGCGCTTTTTGTCAATACCCACTATTTGCATCGGTTTCTTACACGAAACCGACTCATATTCTCATGACATATTTACAAAATTACAACAACCATTTTTATACGCGTCGGCTTTCCAAAAAAGAAACGTAAATTACTTGTTTTTTTGGTCTAATTTGTACTAGTGAAGTATCGATTGCACGAGGATTATTGCAAATTGTATTGTAAACTATTGAACTTAACCGAAACGAAAAATTTGTTTTGTTTGATTTTTTTTTTTTGAAAATTAAAATAAAAATTAAACTAAAGAACAATGAAAATTTTGATTTTAAAACTTATGAAAATAAATGCGTTAGAATCATGAATTTATTTTGACTATATCATCCTTATTTTAACCAAATTATTTAAATACAATTCACGGGTTTTGAATTTCCGTATTCCAAATGTAGTTAAAACTCCCTTTCGGACAAACATTAACACATATTCCTAAGCATGACCCAACTATATTTCTATATTGAATGTGAATGTGTAAGAAAACATTAAACGATTTGTGAATACTATAGCAAAATACACAAAGCATAAGGTATATTTCTATCCCATATCGAACTTTGTGGAAATTGAAACAAGTCTAATCAAATACTAATCTTTCGAACTTAAGAAATCATAACATCAATCGCATAATAATTGACCAGAATATTATATGATAATCAAAGCACGAATCAATTGCATCAAAACCATGAATTGTAGAAATAGATAATAGATTAAAATATGGATTCAAGTATTCAAACCTTCATTACAATTCTTACACAATTAACCTAGCCTAGAAACATAATTCAATAGAAATCGCAAGAAAAATAAAAGGATGTCACCCCATTCATCTTCTTGTTCTTTGGACTTCAAATTTACTTTTGACGTGGCATATATCCTTCGACACTTTGACAGCGTTTTGGCATGGAACAAGACAATTGGGAACCCCTAATTTCTTGCCCCAAGTCTGGTATTTATAGATATGCTTGAAGTCTATGTTAAAGAGATGAAAATTCTGTTGAAATTCGCGCAAGAAGTCCATCAGTCTGCCCAGCCTAACAACCATGCGACTGACTGGTTATAATTGGAGCAATAGCACGGTTATAACAATTTCGACTCAGTTCCTTTTTTATGCGGTCACGCGACAACATATATTTTACACCACGAGATCACGTGGTTATAAATTTTTCATGCAATTTTCTTTTTTCATTTGCTACAAGTTGGTTCTCAAACCTGATAAAAAAAAAAAAAGTTGGTTCTCAAACCTATATTGCACATCAATCCATCAACTTTCAATTGATACAATTGAGTCCTCAAACTTTTGATTTCTCCTAATTTGATTCTTTCTTTCACCTTTCTTCAAATTTTCCATTTGATCTACTTCATCAACTCTTGATTTTCACACTTTTACATTTTTATCATCCAATTGCTTGATTTTGACTTCAATTCCATTGTTTTCTCAACTTTTAGGTTATTCTTGAAATATAAACAAATACAACCAAAATAAATAGCAAATATTCTTGAAAAAATAAATAAAATCCTACTTTTATGATAGAATAAGGGTATAAAATATACTTATCACATACGCCTCAATCCGCCTCGAGACTTATCCCTCGCCTCACGAAAGAAAACTGCCTCAGTACTTATTTTCGCATTTTTAAACATTGGTTATTAGAAATGGTGATCTATTGAAGATTCTGTTGATTTACCTATTATGCTTGCCCTAAGTAATTATGTGTGCAATTTGAAAATTAAATATGGCTTTATAATTGCTAACTAGCTTAACTTAAATGCTGTGAAAATTAATGTGCAGTCACTGTGGTCTGTGGGATTCTTTTGAATTTGGACCTACACGTTATTTGAAACTCGATATTTGGAAGTGCTCTGAGGGCATAGGTATGGAAAGCTCTCTCTCTTTTTTTAAAATTTTTGCTAGGGCACTTCTTTTTCGATTTGGTTGCAATTCTATAAATTATGGATGGACTACTGAGCGGCCATTATAAGGTACTGAGCATATTGATAACTTGTTTTTACATCCATCAAAAGGAAATTTCATTATTTTTGCTACATTATTTATGACTCCATATATCCAGAGAAATTTGAGCTTCCGAGATAAAAAATCTGAAGCCATCAGAGAAGTAATTCTAAAATTGCTAAAAAACGTTTGCCATAGGAACTTCCTTTTAAGCTTTTAAATTTTTTTTGAAAAGTTGTAGTTTGGTAGCCTGGTCAGTATCCAACTTAACAACCATTTGGCTATCTAAAATGAGATAGCACTGCCAAGTTAGACATTACTCTCTGACCACTAACAATGTTGTTTATTTTCTTATTATTATAATTTTTTTATTTTATTGAAAGTGTCTCTTCTTACTATACTAGTGTTGGCTCGTACGACGTACGAGCTTTGATTTAATTTGGTTTTATTAGCGTGGAACATAAATTACTTTAAATTTTAATATGTAACTTTGTCTTTTTTGTTATCATGTATGTGCCATTTGTTTACACTATAACTTCCAAAAAACAAAACAAAAAAAAAGCAGAAGGGATAATATATTTGTTACATATAATGTGTATTTCAATGAATTTAGAAAAGAGATTAAACATAATGCAAATAAGTTTTTAACAAATTTTGCAACAAATAATCTATGGCATGGTTCTATCTCAATGCCCTGTATTTTGTTTCTAGCTTGCTCCATCGACTAAGCTCTGTCCTGATCTTCCCAGTTCCTAGAGAATAAAGCGCAGTGTGTTATTATCTTGATATTGAATTTAGATCAGCAATAGGATGATAGGTTACCTTATCATTCAATCTCATCCTGTAGAAGACCTCACGTAAATGAGTAGCTGGTGGGGAGGGCAACATCTGATCAATGATTTAAGTTAATTGTGAGTGTCAAGGGAAATGAGAATTGCAATCTGGTGGTAATAAGTAACAACTAAACAATCGGGCTCTGACGAAGGACTTGAGAATTTCTAGTAGGCATTTTAAAAAAGATGTAATGCAATATATAAAAGGATTATCATGACTAATATAGAAAAATCAAGATAAGCAAGGGTCAGTATCTAGTGGATATTTTAAATTTTCAGAGCTAAAACATATTGCTTATGTCAGGCTAATGCTCCAAGCACTTCAGTCATCACATAATTAAAATACAATGACATTACACACTATTCATGTAAAAGTTACCCAAGACTGCTCACAGAGGGCAACATAGAGAAGAACAATAACCCAAAATCTAGTGACAAAAATCAGGAAGCTTGCTACAATATCAAAAGTAAAGATTAAGGTTTTTACCCATATCAAATCCTTATCCACTAAAAAATCAGAATCTATTGAATAGGTAGTTCACATAGAAGATGAATTATAAAATCTTGGGGAAAATAAAATAGGTTACTTATGATTGCACAGGAAAAGAGATATGGTTTTGATCCACGATAGAACACGAATCCTAATAGAAGAAACCTCTCGAAGAAAATGGGAAGACAAATATATATTCTTAAATTCCTATATTCTGAAAATCTCAAATATAACTCAACATTACACTAACAAAAAATCAATTAAACTAACAAAATTCATAAAATCCTAATTTGAGGATTTCAAATAAAGTTCCAATTTAACCAAAAATCAATCTCAAAAACCTAAATTCTTAGAAATATAAATCTGAAAAAAATGTGTATGTATATGTGTGAGTGTGTGAGTGCAATCGTGTGTTGGGGGGAGATGGGAAGGGGGAGATTACTTTGGGATGGTGGTGGAGGTGATTGTGGCCAGCGGTTGGAGGAGATACGAGAGTGGGGGAGAGGTGTCGAGAGGGAGCTGGTGAAAGAGAAGAACGATATACTATGTGTGTGGAGTGTGCAGAAGTGAGAATAGTGAATAAGAGAACATGTGTTATTTATGTATTTGTCATAATAAATAATTTTGTTTAAGAAATTGTTACAAGTAGAATGAGACAACACAAAAAATAAGTTTTTTATATATTCAGAAAAAATCATGTAATAATACCAATATGAAATAATGCGTAATAGATTATGCATTAGAGTGTACCAATTCCTCAGCTACTGGACATATAGCATCTCCATTGTACAAAATCAATAGTTAAAATTGGAACAATGAAATGTAGAAATTGCCATTTATAGTATGAAAATCCCATATAAAATTTTATATTGACGATTAGTCATAAGTAATATATCCCTCCCTCCCTCCTCTCTATCTTTGTTGTTTATCCAGTCAAGAATTTTCGTTTGCCTTATTGAAAAAACTCAAATATCAAGGGTTTTTGAAATGATTCTCGAGCTTCAAATTTGGATCTAATTTAATTTATCAGTTCGTCGGACCTCAATTTGAAGCATGTAGCCAATTTTCTCTGGTGACTTCTCACTTTCTATGTTCATGCATGTATATGTATGTTATTTTGCTTGTATATCTAGGGTTTGAAGGAATAATTAAAGTAGGGATTTTTTTTTTTGGTTATTCATTCATTCTTAGTTAACGTTTAAAAAAAAAAATCCCTAGATATACAAAACAAAACAAAACAAAACAAAATAAGAAGAAAACAAATTGGCAACTTAAATTTATTTCCTTTGATTTTAATTCTCTTTCTACAATCATTATATTTATGTAAGAAGTAGATACAATGCTCATTACTAGTATCACCCACCTTAAAAATTTACATTTACTTTTCAGTTATAGGTTTTTTCTTTTGTGAATTACTACTTTACACTGGTTAGTTGTTACTTATTAGTTAATTTAATTTAGTTTTTGGTTTATTGTTTCGTCGTTTCAATCAGTTTTGTTCAAAAAAAATTCGGGGTTTCGCCCCCTAACCCCCGGGAGAAGGCCTCCGCCTCCGCCTCCCACCATTTGAAAATTTTGGCTCCCACTCACTCGAAATCCTTGCTCCGTCCCTGCCTGCAGGTGTAAAAACCAGGAGAAATGTATAATTAACCTCAAGAGAACTCGAATATCATTTAAGCATTCATATTTTGCGTGTATAAGAAAATTCTCATCATCTATCACTTAAGATGATTAAGCCAAATATTGTGTAGATAGAGATTCAGATTTATGCAATAGTTGCCTACAATTTCTTATGAGTCTTGACAAAATAGAATAAAAAAGCTTGGTCCTTAGATAATAAGTACAAAGGATTTTCTCAAGTAATACTGAAAGCAACAAGACTTTTCACATGGAGCCTGTCTAGCTCCGTTAGCAGGTTTGATGGTGAATAGAGATCAGGAAGATAAGATTAAGATAAAAAATAATAAAAAGTAAGCAATTTAAAAAACTTACTTACACTTCACTTGAGATGGGTTTCCCATTTCATTGGGGAAACAATCCACTTAAGTAGATACACTTCAAAAATATGTATAAAAATAGAATCAGGAATATTTCAATTGAGGTGATTTTCCTAATCATAATAATCCAACAAGATATGAGATAGGTTAGTTCCTAAGTTAGTAATTTTATCGTAAGGCCATTGTACAAGCTGCTATAGAAAATACCAAAGTAGAAGAAATTCAAAATTCTTCACATATAATCACAAATCTCCTCATTTTATAAATCAAAACAACTTTTAAACTCCAGAATATTAAAATTTATATTCAGAGAAAGAAAAAATGTGAATGTTGTAAATCATCTCAATGGAAAATCAAAGTTGACAAACTTAAATCCATAACCAACACAATTAACCAAAGATGGTATTGGAGAATATTCTGTGTATATATGCTATGCTAGATTAGTGGAGTTATAATTAGAGATAATTTCTGTATAGACTTGATTTTAGGAATTAATGATTGCACATCCATATTCCTAGGCTAATTACATGTGATAGAGATTGACTCTATAACTCTCTATATATACTTGTAATATGTATAAAATCTGGATATAATAAGAATTACCTTCTTTTCTCCAGTTTCTTCATGGTATCAGAGCGGTGATTCCTGCACCAGCTCGTGTTCTTTTTAATTATTGTTATGGCAGATGATACCGTTGCTACTGGAGGGTTGAAGGAGTTAGTTTCTTCTTCATCTAATATTTCCGATGGTGATGTCAACATCTCTCAAAAATTGAGTTCAGTTTTGTTGAATGAATTCAATTACCTTCCATGGTCGAGGGCAATAACCATTGCTCTTGGTGGTAGATCAAGGTTGGGATTCATTAATGGTACTGCCAAATCTACAGAATCGAGTTCGCCGGAGTATGAGGCTTGGCTTTCTAAAGACCACCAAGTTATGTCGTGGATTCTTAACTCGATGGAGCGTGATCTTGCAGAGATTTTTAGCTATTCAGAGTCCTCTTTGGATCTTTGGAATGCTGTTCGTGACATGTATGGCAACCAAAACAATTCTGCCAGGATTTTCCAAATTCACAGGGAAATTGCAAGTCTTCATCAAGATGGGAAGCCATTCGTAAATCTGCTGGGAAGCTTGAAGAGTTTGTGGAGTGAGCTGGAGATTTATAGACCTCCTACTGTTGATGCGGCTATTTTGCGGAAGCGAACATAGGAGGACCGTATTTTTCAGCTATTGACTTGTCTTAATCCTGATTTTGAGGATCTAAGGAGCCATATTCTAATGAATACCGAATTACCATCCTTCAAAAATATTTGCGCAATAATTCAACGTGAGGAAGTACACAGGAAGGTCATTCCACGAACTATTAATCCCAGTCCTCCAGATGTTCGTGCCTATATTGCTCGTTCACCTTCTGAAGGGAAATCTTATAAGGGCAAACGCCCTGATCTCAAATGTCAGCACTGCCATAATATTGGACACTTAATAAATCGCTGCTGGATTCTTCACCCAGAGATGAAACCTAAACCTTCCAAAGATCAGAAAGGCGTAGGATATCAAAAAGGAGTCCCTGATCATAAGGCTCATTTGGCTGCACACTCCACTGAATCTTTTTCATCTAATCTTGTTGCTTTACTAAATGATTTTGCAAATTATTTACAAGATAGGCATGGTCAGGGAACTATTCAAGGAGGAGTTGTTAATCAAGAAAAAGATCAACCAGCTGCACTTCTGAGTCATTTTGCTGGTTTTTTAACTGATGCAAATTCTGAAACTAGCCAAGGTATTCAGATTGCTTTTATGACTGCATTAGAAATTGATAGTTTGCATGATGTATGGATTATTGATTCTGGTGCCACAGATCACATGTCGAATAAATTAACCCATGTTTATGATTTTTGTTCCTTTTCTACACCTTCCTTCGTCTCTGTAGCAAATGGGAAAGGTGCTCCTGTAAAGGGTAAGGGTAAAATTAAACTTGTTTCAGATATTATAGAGTCTAATGTTCTGTATGTCCCTTCCTTTCCATTTCAGTTGCTTTCGGTTCAAAAACTGACATCCTCGCTCAATTGTGAAGTTATATTTACTCCTTACAAGGTTATTTTTCAGGACCTCGTCACCAAGGCGATGATTGGTGAAGGATTTCATTTACATGGACTCTACTATTTCTCTCCTAATTCTCAAGTTACTAAGGGATTTCAAGCTATTTCATCTCCCATCTCTGACCATCTTCTATGGCATCGCCGTCTTGCACATCCTTCAAATGATGTTCTTAGCAAAATAAATCGGGTTCTACCTAAAGGAACTCTTGATTGTGACATCTGCCATTTTTCTAAGTCCTCTAGGATTCCTTTTAATTCATCAGTGTCTCATACTACCCAGCCATTTGAAATTGTACATTCAGATGTTTGGGGACCTTTTTCCTTTTCTCTAGATGGATTTAAATATTTTGTAACCTTTATTGATGATTTCTCTAGGGTTACTTGGGTGTACTTATTGAAATCAAAAAGTGAAATATTTGAGTTCTTTAAAGATTTTCACATGTTAGTTACTACCCAATTTTCAGCTTATATTAAAATTCTTCGATCTGATAATGGCACAGAATATATGTCTCATAACATGACAAACTATTTGACTTCTAATGGCATATTGCATCAGACTAGTTGTATTAATACACCTCAACAAAATGGCATTGCCGAACGAAAAAATCGTGATTTGCTTGAGAAAACTTGAGCTATAATGCTTCAGATGAATGTCCCAAAACCTTTTTGGTCTCATGGAATTCTTACTGCAACCTATCTTGTGAATCGCTTACCCAGTCGAGTGCTGGATTTTAAATGTCCTCTTGAAGTATTGCAGGACAAAGCTCCAGATTTTTCTCATCTCAAAATTTTTGGATGCACTTGCTTTGTGCATGTCTCAACTACTCATCGTGACAAGCTTGATCCTCGAGCTGTTAAGTGCATATTCCTTGGTTATTCGTAAACAAAAAAGGGGTACAAATGTTATGACACTCTCTCCAAGAAATTATATGTGACTAGAGACGTCCGCTTTGCTGAACAAATTCCATATTTTGTCGCCTCTAGTCAGAGGGAGAAGCTGTCTGAGCTACTTCCATTGCCTAGCATTGATTCTGGTCATCAGCAACCTACTCAAAACTTACTCCCTACCTCAAATCGGGATACTACTGAGCATTATGATGATCACTTGGATATCCCTGATACTCCTTCTCAGGAAACTATTACAGAATCACCTGAGCAAGAATTTTCCCATGAACAAGGTGAACCAATATCTCCCTGACGTAATCCTCCACGGAAGCGTCACCCTCCAGCAAAATTGGCAGATTATGTTGCTAACACTGTCAGGTACCCTGTCACTAATTTTATGTCATATCATCGACTATCACCTTTGCATACAGCTTTCCTTACAGCTATATCAAACGTTCCTGAGCCAAAGAACTTTCAAGAAGCCGAATCCCAGGCTGTTTGGAAAAAAGCTATGCATGAAGAATTAACTGCTCTTGCAGAGAACAAAACTTGGACTATAGTGCCTCTTCCCCCGGGAAAACATGCAGTTGGTAGTCGTTGGGTGTTTAAGACGAAATTCAAGTCTGATGGTTCTCTTGATAGGCATAAAGCACGTCTTATTGCTCAAGGCTTCACTCAGAAATTTGGGGTCGATTACAAGAAAACTTTTGCTCCCGTTGCAAAGATGACCACGGTACGAGTTCTTTTATCTGTGGCTATCAACAACGAGTGGTCATTATTTCAAATGGACGTAAAAAATGCATTCTTGCATGGTGATCTCGAGGAAGAAGTGTTTATGAAGCTCCCTCCCGGGCATCCTCAAAGTGAAAATTCCAATTTGGTTTGTCAGCTCCATAAATCAATTTATGGTTTAAAACAAAGTCCCCGTGCATGGCATGCCAAGTTAAGCACTACTCTTGAAGCTCTTGGTTTTAGCAAGAGTTCAGCTGATTCGTCTCTCTATGTCCGGCTTGGTTCAGTTGACAAACTTGTGGTATTAATTTACGTGGATGATCTCATTATTACCGGGAATAATATTGATTCTATCGCTCAATTGAAAACGAAACTTCAGCACCAATTTCCAATCAAGGATCTTGGTTCATTGAAGTACTTTCTTGGGATTGAAATGGCATCTTCCAGCAAAGGGCTATTCCTTAACCAGCATAAATACATTGTAGATTTGCTACAAGATGCTGAGATGTTACACACCAAACCCGCTGCTACTCCTCTTGATAGCAAATTGAGGCTTGCTTCTACGGGGAAAGCCCTAGACTCACTGAGTTATTATCAGAAGCTTGTAGGAAAGCTCATCTACTTGACTATTACGAGATCGGATATTACGTTTGCAGTTAGTCTTGTTAGTCAACATATGCACGATCCAACCGTTCAACATCTAGGCATGGTAAAATGCATCTTGCGGTATCTGAAGGGCTCGATTGGTCGTTGAATAGTCATGACCAGTAATGGTCACACTAATATTATAGGATATACCGATTCTGATTGGGCTGGTAATTCACTTGATCGTCGTTCTACTACTGGCTATTGTATGTTTGTTGGTGGTAACCTGGTGTCTTGGAAAAGTAAAAAACAACATGTGGTCGCTCGATCTAGCGCAGAAGCTGAGTATCGCGCGATGGCCTCCGCAGCTTGTGAGCTCGTATGGGTTAATAGTCTTCTTACTGATCTAGGCTGTCCTAGCTCTATTCCTATGAAACTTTTTTGTGATAATCAGGCCGCTATGGACATTGCTTCTAATCCCGTGTTCCATGAAAGAACCAAACACATCGAAGTGGACTGTCACTACATTCGTCAACAGGTTCAATCTAAATTAATTGATACCCAATATGTGCGTTCTAATGATCAACTGGCTGATGTGTTCACCAAAGTATTGCCGACTACTCAGTTCTACAGGCTTTTGAGCAAGCTTGGCTCCATCAATCCATTGGATCCAGCTTGAGGGGGAGTATTGGAGAATATTCTGTGTATATATGCTATGCTGGATTAGTGGAGTTATAATTAGAGATAATTTCTGTATAGACTTAATTTTAGGAATTAATGATTGCACATCCATATTCCTAGGCTAATTACATGTGATAGAGATTGACTCTATAACTCTCTATATATACTTGTAATATGTATAAAATCTGGATATAATAAGAATTACCTTATTTTCTCCAATTTCTTCAGATGGATTGCAAAAATCATAAAAATAAGTAATAAACACCTACAATACAACCACTAAATAATATTCATCCTGTTAATATTCCATTAGAACTAATATTAAGGCTACTGCTATTTCATTATGCTTAGTGGATTTGAATAATTACAAGCTTTGACTTATTGAAACATCCAGTACCAATGTTCAAAAGAAGATAATTTGGTCCTAAATTCATTGTCATGTGTAATTCTAGTTCTCTAAATCCCTTATCTGTCTCAAAATCCAATGAAATTAAGAAAATACAATCAATCATATGAATTGGCACACACATACATGTTATAATATTAATAAATGAAGTTTATACAGATGAAAACAGAGAGGAAAATTACCTTTTATAACAGAAGGAAAAGCAACCATGCGCCACACCAATGCTTCTAATAATAAGACAAAACGGTAGCAAAACTTGTCTCACAAAGAGCAGTAGAAGTACCAAAATTGGTAGCGAAGAGTGGGTCCCAGAAGCCCTCACTTCCGACACCGATTGTAAATAGGTCGAAGTCGTATTGACGAGCTGTCTCGGAGCTCTAAGCCCTTAGTGGACTCGCCCCATAATGCAGTTCTAAATCGGCAGTTGCAAATGCGTCTGAAATTTGGAGAGTAAGAATAAAAGTTTATAAAGATGCGAAACCAGCAACAATTTTGTTGGAAGAAATCAAATGCGGCTCGATTCTTCTAGGGTTTGCTTTGTTTCTTGAAAGAGAAGAGCTGCGTCATTCTCTAGGCATTTCTATTGATCCTTCAATACTTTAACAACTGACGATGATGAAAATTGAGGACCAGAAGCTACAAAAGCAAGATAAAGCAATTTAGTGAATGAGAATCCACAAACATCAGTTTACAGAGGAAAGGGAAATCGTAGAAATTAGGGATTTACCGTACAGGAATTGTGTGTGAATGAAGAGATAAAAGCGCCTTCGTGAAGTCGGTGTATGAACAGGGAGATATATCTGAAATTCTGAATGACTTGTTGACTTTAACGTGTGTGTCATGTGTGAAAGCAATGTACCGTAAATGAACAGTAAATAGAAAAAAACACCTCTTATAATATAGGAGGAGATATACTAGTGCTTGATCGTGTGCCGCACTAAATTTGATTTTTAGTCGATTTTATTAGCGTCAAATATAAGTTAATCCAAAGCGTGAAATATAAGTTAATCTCAACTCAAAGTATCCGTTTGTTAACATATTTCTATCTCGTGACTAAGCAAAATCTTATGAGAATAATAATAATAAAAAAATTCCCATTTGCTAAAATATTTTTATCTCATGACTAAGAAAAATCATATAAGTATAATAAAAAAATACTCTTTTCTTGTAACTATTGCCAAACCAGATAAAAATGAAAATAAATTCTAATTTTTTTAGTTTGTTTATTTATATTTTTTTCTGTTATCAAATTAGATAATTGACTTTAAGGTATAAAAGTAACCAACCAAAAATTATGAATAATAATTTTTGAAGAGACTCTTCTAATATAGGGGGATATATGGAATGAAAAAACTTGTTTCGTACAAAGAGATAGAAAAATTAATGTCAACATTTATTTATAGTATGATATAACACATGTCATATACCATGAACATATGTACAACTTAAATTTAAACTAAAAAATTCTTCCATGAGTTCCACACTCGTCGAAAATTAGAACGGTTGGTGCATTCTGAATTTTGATCTATAATCATTAGTATAGATTTGCTTAAAAATAAAAAATAAAAAAAATACGTCATTTTTTAAAAAATCGATGTCTCTAAAAAATGCGATGAAAATTGTAAATAATATTTAACTTTATACGTCTGTTTCTTTACAAAACAATCGATGCAAAAGATTATTCTAAAAGAAAAGGCGTCGGTTTTGGGAAGAACCGATGCCTATACTTTGGTAAAAGGTATCGGTTCTTCTAAGGACCGACGCTTTTATGGTTGGTTCTATCACACTGTTCACCTCTTATTACGCATTTTCATTTGGCACTCTCACTCTTGTTCACTTTCATTTTCACAACACTAGATCTTTCTTTTGGTCTTTCACGGCGGAGCTTCCCTTATCACTACCGCCGCCAACGTTGAATGTGGCGGGAGCGAGGAGCTAAAACGCGATCTGGGCACTGTTCACTTCACGGATGAAACTTCATCTGGGTGACGGGTTTTCGGCAATTTCTTTGATCTAGGTAATGGGTCTTCATCCATTTATCTAGATTTTGGTATTTGTTCAAGGATTTTTTTATGTTTTCGACCTGGGCTTGTTCGATTTGGGATTTGCACCGATTTTGAGATTTGGTATTGTTATTGCCGGGTTCTTTACATACTTTGGTAAACTTTGTTGTTGGGTTATGGTAATTTGCTGGTGTTGTAGTAGAAAGCTTCGGTGAAATTAATTTTTTTTTTAAAAAGAATAGGCGTGAAGTAGATTTCCTGTGATGCCTTTATACCCTGTTACTTCTGTAGTTTTACTATTTCTATCATTGTCAAACTTGGTGATAGAATTTGTATGTATGTTCGTTGTTATTCCATTCTCCATTTTGAATCTATGGATGATTTTGTGTTTTAAATAATTGATGGAAATTGCACTATCAATTATCTAACCAAAATTGTGGTGGAGTTCCCTGTTATGTTGTACTGCAAAAGTATGTTAATAGAACATATCTTCCAAGATGTGGTGGTGGTGGTTGTTGATGCTGTTATTATTATTATTATTATTATTATTATTATTTATTTTTCCATCAGGCATAACAGTGAACAACAAACTTTTTTTCACCATTAGGATTTAAGAAGACCTTTTTACATAGTTTCCTTGTAAATTCCCCTCATGGTCTTCTAAGAATTAATCCTGTAACCAGTTCAATTATAGCTGATCTATGTTGAAAGCAAGGGAAGTAACTATGTATATATATTTGTTCTAAGGTCCAGACTTGAGATGGAGGCTACACATATTAGTTTCTGTATTTCATTTTAGGAGTTACCTTTTACTTTAGCATGTTTTCAATGATTAGGATCTTTGACCCCTTCTTTTGAGGAGCAATAATCAATTTACTTCTGGCTCTTATTAGGAAGGTGGAGCAGTTGGCAGCATTTAAGATAGTAGAACTGTTTTAAACTGAGAAATTAGGAATGCATTTATTTTATTTTATTTTTTTATATAGTATTTTCACAGATATTATTTTGTTGAAGCATTGAGAATTATTTGCTTTATAAGTTTTTTTAAGAGCTCTTTGCATCTACTCAGACCAATCACTTCTGGCCTTTTTAATAGGAGGTCGTTCTTATTACCACCTGAAGAATATTGTGGCTAGAGGTGTCAATTCGGGTGGTTCGGGCCGGGTCGGCCCGTCAACATATGAGCCCGGTAACGGCCCGCGTAAAAAAAGCCCACCCGCTGCGGGTTCCAGGCCGGTTCCGGGTCGATCCACAAATTTTGAACTACAACCCAGGCCCGCCCGCTAACCCATAGGGTCGAGCCCATGCGGGTCGCGGGTCGCGGTTCGTTCCGATTTGGCCAGTATGAGTAAAAATATAAAATTTTTCATATTTATAATATATATATTTTTTGTTAAATTTATAAATATGAGATGAACAAAATGATAAATTCATATTTATACCTTAATGTTTATATAGAATTTACATTTATATTTTATATTACATGAATTACTTCTAAATTTACAAACTTAAATAAAATATAAACAAATAACAACTAAATTCTAAATGCATTTCTAATTATTACTATCAAAGAACATTACGTTTCTTACCTATTAGGGAGAAAAATAAGATTTAACTTTAGAAATTGTATTAGTATTAGAGTTTGTAGAAAAATGAAGATTTTCAATACTATGATATTTAATAATTTTTTTTTTAAAAATTTCACAGGCCAGCGGGTTAACCGCGGTCCGCGAAGGTTTGGCCCGCGAAACCCGCGGTTCACACCTTCTTGACCCGTGAACCGCCCGCACGGGTCACGTGTCGGCCCGCGGTCCCGGGTCGATCCGGGCCGATTTTCACGGGTCTGGTCGGCCCGCCCGTCTTGACACCTCTAATTGTGGCCACCAAAGAAGGGTTCTGCTGCTCAGAGGCCTCATACCTGTACCCTTATCACTTGTGGCCTTTTTAAGAGGAGGTCGTTCTTATTTATCAGTGTTTCTTCTTTATCTTTTTGAAGGTGATCACTATAATCCTATTAGTATACTAGTTTTCTTGCTTTTGTTTTATGAAGGTGATCACTATAATCCTATTTGTATACCAGTTTTCTTGCTCCATATGTTTATTTATCTGGAAACTGCTTGACGTACAATAACTCAACACCCAGAAAATTCTCGAGTTTTAAGTACTTGTCAAGGCCTTCAATATTAGATCACTATAAGACTTGTTCCCGTCGATGTTTATCTTTATTAGCATGATGCTATATATGAATTTCTCTACCATATATTATTTGCCTGCAGATTTGGGATTGCAAGAGCACTGTAACGACCTGGGTTCCACTTAACGGGTTGTCCCGACTGTTAGATGATAACGTACTGTTTTCACTGTACTAACATGAGTCATTTCAGCGTACTTTGTCTTCACTCGCACGCTCTTCGAGAAAAATTTCCAGGAGGTCGAACCTCCTAGAATTGCTCCAAGGCAAGCATGTTTAACTGTGAGGTTTCTAACGATGGATTTCTGGAAAAGAAGATGCACGTTAGACTCGCGATGTCCTCAATACGCTTAACCCATCTGATGAAATGTTGTTGGGTGATGGAATTCTAGAGGTGGCTCATACCCTATGGCGTAACACTTAGTTCTCGATTTTCGACTGGCGGCCGGTTCTGATACCAACTATGATGACCCGAATTCTTGGACATTCAAGTGACACTAAATAAAGATTCAAATCATATTATCGAGACTTAAATAACAATTATAATAAAAATTTATTTCATAACTAAATTAATAGAGTGCGACTTTAAAATTCATAATTTAGCCTCTGTTTGGTAACTACATTTTTTTTGTTTATAAACAACACAATTTTTCAAATCATTTTTTAACCACACATTTTCTCTCTCCAATTTTCAACCATTATTTTTTACCTCGAAATCATAAATAAACAAGTTTATAAATCAAACAGTGTTACCAAACGGAGGCTTAATTGCGAAAATAAAAATAGTGAATATTGTATCTACATAAAATCAATCATAGAAATTTGAAAGTGGTCAATCCAAAAATTTCATCAATCTTTACTACTTTTGCCACCTCCATGTTGACCGCCTCGAATCATCAATTTTTTAAAAGGAAGAAATATTGTGGAATGAGATATATAAAACCTCAGTAAATATGTCAAAAATAATTATCATGAATGACATAAGGATTATAATCAACATAGGGAGACAGAAGAATTTTAACGAACATAAGTGGTAAGAATTCTTATGTGTAAAGCTACTAAACTTCGATCCCCTAAGCATAGTCATAATCATATCATGTGGGACCATAATAATTTTTTGAAATTAATTTCATAGTATGATCCAATATATAGAAAATATACTTACCGAAAAGAATGTAGAAAAGACGAAGTGAAGATGCGTGAATCCTCCTAGAATTTTCTCTTTCAATAGTTTACACGTGTGAAATAATTTGACAATGGTGTATATATGCATGTGGGAGAAATGCCTTATATAGGATATGAAAGGGGTCATGCATTAATAGGGATTAGCCATGATGGGGTAGACCATTAATTCTAGCATTGAAAGGAGGTCAATTTGCCTTGAAATTAGTGTAGGAATTGGAGATTCCTTTTCTTGCATGAAAGTGTATGCACGTACCTCCATATATGCCTATTTTTCATATATAACAGTGGTCAACAAATAATTATTGCATTAAAAAGAAAAGACATAACTCAAGGGATTTACCAAGCTTTCAATAAAAAAAAAAACGTGTGCCATAGTTTTAAACATACAGAAAATTGCAGCAAGGTCCTTAAGTTGGATTGATACTTAATTTAGTCTCCAAATTTAAATTCTAAGAAAATAGTCCCAACATTGGTTACGAGTGTAACAATCTACCATCTTAAATAAATTTTTCCCTAGAAATTTACCTTAGAACTCATAGAAGAGTTGAGGATACTTGTTTCGCATTTCCACATCTCGCTCCCACATGGTCTCTTCAACAGAGTGATTTCGCCATTGTACTTTTACTAGTGAGATTATTTTGTTTCTGAGAGCTTGATATGTCTGTTCAACTATTCCTACTGGTACTTCTTCATAGTTCAGACCTCACTGTAATTCAATAGACTGGTGGTTGATGACATGACTTGGGTCAGGGACGTACTTCCCAAGCATTGACACATGAAATACGTCATGTACAGCTGAGAGTTCTGGAAGTAATGCTAATTGATAAGCAACATTTCCAATACGTTGCAAAATCTTGAACGGGCCAATAAATCTTAGTCGTAATTTACCCTTCTTGGCAAATCGTAGCACTCCTTTCATCGGATCTACTTTGAGGAATACTTTATCGCTAACTGAAAATTCCAAATATTTTTAATAACTTTAGGCGTCGGTTGTTGACCAATAACCGATGTCTAAAGTCAACTTTAGGCAACGGTTGTTGATCAACAACCGACGCCTAAAGTCAATTATTATTATTTTTTTTAGACTTTAGGCATTGGTTGTTGACCAACGGCCGATGCCTAAAGTGTCTTGACTTTACGCGTCTCCGTCAAATGCGTCGCTTGTATAATCGACGTCTTTTGTCTTTAACAACCGATGCAAAATGAGTCTTTTTGTACTAGTGTTTGGACTCACATCCACTTTATTATTTGCGCGAACCGTACACTTGCGGTTTAGCGAATAGTAAGCTTCACAAAAACCAAAAATTCAATCAAAAAATTAAAAAAATAACACAAAAAGTATAAAATGCAAACAAGTAGCATATAATCAATTGGATATAGCATATAGACATACGGTGAACATAAATAACACATAAGTCAATTTATAATTAAATGAAAAATATTTTTTTATTTTTTTTATTTTAAAGTGTAAATAATAATTATTTTTATTTTTGTAGTCTTTGAAACAATTTTTAAAATTTATTTTTATTTTTATAGTGTAAAACTATTTTTATTTTTATTTTTTTAATTCATATAACAGTATGAATGTATTTTTTAATTTTTAAAGTGTAAATAATAATTATTTTTATTTTTGTAGCGTTTAAAATAATTTTTAAAATTTATTTTTATAGTGTAAACTATTTTTAATTTTAATATATATAATGAAGTTGGACCTAATTGGCAAAAGAGCCGTCCAAGAATCTAGCCCATTTACCCACTTCACCCAAACACTATCTTTAGTCCTAATTAACCAGCAATACGTAAGATACACACAGAAACAATTAAAGAGCTGATGTCATTGAAGGGAAATTGAAGAGAGATTGGCTTCTTCTCTTAAGATTGTTCTGATGCAGCTTTCAAGTAAGAAATTTAACATGTCTTCTTTTTATGGTAGGCGCACGCCTCACCCCTCTTGAGTCGTATACAGTGAGGCATACGCCTCACTCCATGAGACGTACGCCTCACTAAAACCTTGGTGTAACTTGCGCCTTGAGGCACTACTAACATCCCCATTGCCTTTTTAATCCATGCAAATAACATCTCCTACAAAGAATACTTCAGCAATTGTTATATATGGAAATTATGCAGACAAAAATAGAAAAAAAAAATTCCAAAACCACAACATAAGCTTGCTCTACTTACGGAGTCACGAGTACTTGTCTTTTGGACACACCTTTTCAATTTCACGTGCCGAGGCCACTATGTTCTTCTCCATTGCCTACTTCTGCTCCATCAGCTCAATCTTTGCATTAATTTACAATCAATAGCAGCTCTACAAATCAAATACATAAGTTAAGTAGATAAGGAGTTGATCTAATGGGACAACACAACTATTTCTACTCTAAAACAGACCATGAATGAATTTTGACATCTCTAAATTAATAATAAAAAAAAAAAATCTATAATTTGTTGTGATAAAAAAACATAAAATTAAGAAAACATTACTACTTTACAAAGGGAAAATAACAACTATTTTCTGAATGCATTTAACTATTACATCACAATATCCATAAGATTAATAATGTACTATTAACGTGTACATATTAATTGGGTATTATGGCCAAAACCAATGTAACCTATTGAACTAAATTTAACACTAACAAAATCTTAGGAAAATATTAGTATCATATGTAGCAGAGGAATAAATTGTTCTTGGTATTCCTCTATCTGATAATCAAAAGTAAATATCGAGAAACAAAATTATAAAAATTTAGTAGAACAGTTTTCCCTTCAAATTATAAAATTTTAGTTAAAACAATTTTCCCTTAAAATTAAAAACATTCTCCTCTCTAGAACAGTTTTCCCTTCAAATTATAAAACTTCAATAAAACAATTTTCCCTTAGAATTAAAAACATTCTCCTCTCCTTAGTTGCCAACTTGCCATTCTCATTACCACAAAAATCAAATCAAACATATATAGCTTTTAAATATATGCCATTCCTTCTTCGACTTAGAGGAAAAATTGTAAATTTGTAATGCAAATTTTACTATAAAATAAACTTCTTTTCTACTGCTCTTTTTTGTTATAAATAGCTTTTGAACAAGATTAAATTTATAATGTTATAGTATTGTGATTTTGTGAGAGCATAAAAATGCCATTGGGTAAAGTCCATTCTTTCAATTAATATATGTCTAACATAAGAATGATGAAGTTAAAAACACGATACTTCAATCACTAATTTCAGTTTTACTATATTACTGGTGATAGAGTGCCTAACCTTTGTTAAGGAGATAAATTACATGCTAGAATAAAAACATGTACGTCGATATAAATAAGTAACTGACAATTGAAGATATTGAGTCTTGAGTGGTCTACTCACAACATGCATAATGAAAGGCCCTAGAGCGGTAGCAAATCAACTACATCTGCAATCCACTAAGAAACTGTAGCAGGGAAAAAAATTTAGAAGTTACCTTCTTAGGAAGCCATTTCATGAGTACCAACAATGCCAGAGAAATCAGATTCAAAAATTTGGGTCCAATGTCAACGGACTCCAATGGTCTGTATTACCAAACAAAGATTAGAGAAGTATAACAAATATTAGAGAAGAATGCTAAAGAATCAATAAATTATTCATCAAAAGTCAAAAGTAAATTACCTTTGAATGTCAGAATTATGCCTAGTGATGACTAATAAGCATGTATCAAATGACATATTTCACCCCTATCCATAAAGCTTACAAGTAACTTTTTTTTTTTTTTTTTTTTTTTTTTTTTTTTTTTTTTGTGAAGTGACAAGCTACAATTACTTTAATGTGACCAAATATCTCTATAAAGATAAAATATTCTAGAGAACATTAAGAAGATGTACAACCAAAATTGAATAAGAGAACAAGAAATAAGGTCAAACTAGGGACAGAAATCGAGAATTTATTTTAGAAAGCTTAATTCAAATGGCTTGGGCAGCTCTCACAAATGATTCATAAGCCCGACGGCTGATGCTAAGTTTATTGAACATGAGGTTTAGCTCATTCTATCTATAGATATTTTTAGAATCATAAAAATGTATTAAGATAAAAACAAGCAAGACATCCTTAAATTATGTAGATTAAACATACTGGACATAGTTGACCAATTCAAATTTAGGATAGAACACAAAACCTTGATCTTCTTTCTTACCAGTGTGAGGAGGGGGTTAAGGTGAAGGGAAGAAATGCTTAACGTTGCGTTCTCTTTGGTGTTTTCAGCATTTTTTCGTTTTCTATTTTTGAAAATGCAGAAAACGCGTTCTCTTGTGCAGTTTTTGAGAAAAGATTTCAAAGATGTTTCCAAATTTTGTAAAGGAAATGACCCATTATAACTATAAAGTGAAAAAGCGAAAAATGAGCGTTTTTCGCATTTTCATATTAAAAAAATATATAAAAATCAAAATAATCAAAAAAATTGAAATTTGTCAAAATTTGTCATTTTAATTACATTATTGGTCCCTGATTTTCAAAACTTGTCATTTTAATCCTCAAATTTTGTAATTTCTTTCGAAAATACCCTCATTTATTTGCAACTTGGGTCCCTCAACTTTAGATTTTCTTGCACATTAGTTCACACATTTTACTTTTCTTTCAATTTAGTCCATCTCGTATTTGCTTTATAGGTCATTGTCTTCAAACATGTATAACTTTAATGTAAAACTTCGAATTGCATTCCTTTTTTTGCGTCGAATTCAAAATTCAACCATCTTTCTGATGATGTATCATGTGCTTAATTATTAAACATTTCTTTTTTACTTTTGTATTGTAAACACTTATTTTGTAAGGGTATCATTGATTAACGTAAATTGATTTCTGCAAATTTTATTGAAAATTAAATTTTAAACGTTATGAGTGCTTACTGGAAGGATGTATATATATCGAGTATTAAATGGAACGATTACTCTAGAAGGGAAAATTGCTACTCAAATGTGGAACGATTACTTTATAAGGGCAACATGAATTTTTGAACTTTTTTGGCATTACCAAATTGAGTGATTGGGGGCTATTTCATTTATTTTGTTGTGCAACTCAAATATGACACTTTTATTTTATTTATATTCACAAGCAATATAATTACAAGTATACAAAAATAGTTTTTTGCAAAATTTTAAACAAAACGTGTTTTTCATTTTCGAAGACAGTTTTCAGAAATAACAAACAAAACGCGTTTTTAGCAATTTTAAAAAGAGTCACAGAAAATGAAAAATAAAAAATATTTTCGAGAATGAAAACAGAAAACTGAAATACAAAGAGAACGCATCCTAAAGTTATCATACAATGAAAATTTCTTCTGTATATACAATGAATTGGTGTTTTGCATACTGGCTATCTCTTTGTATCATTAAACACTGCAGGTTACACGACATGACATCGAAAAAATATATGATAAAAAGTCTCATCCTCATCTTTGAATGGTTTAGAGAGTGATCTGTTAATTAGGCTGCATTTGATAAGTCATTTTTTCTATAGAAAATATGATTTTCCACGTGATTTTTCAACTTTGCGCTGTTTGGTTGTCTAAGTTTTCCATGAAATTCATTTTTCCACTTGCCTCGAAATCCGGTATTTTCCTTATTTTGGATGAATTCGTTTTCTCGGGGGGAGGAGGTTTTATTTTACATGGAAAATGTTATACCATTTTTGTTACGTTTGATCATTTTTGTTATTGTTAATTGATTTATTTTTTTCCCAAAAATTAATATTATTATTACTAAGTACAAACTTGTTAAAAAATGAAAAAAAAATAAAAAATATTATAATAGCTAAATTTTACTTTATTTTCCATGAAAAATAATGTCAATCAAACAACAAAAGTTGGAAAATAATTCTCTAATTTTTCTACTTAGAAAATTAAACCAATCAAATACATTAAACTTTCAATTCTCAGGAATTTAATTCCCTGGAATTCATTTTCTTTCCACCCAAATTCCACCCTCGCTATCAAACGCATCCTTGATAAAAGTACAGGGTCCTTGAAGCTTTCTCCACTACGCAAGGAAATAAGCATTATTTTTCATATTTTTTTTTTGGGAAGTTCTGATTACTCCGATAGAAAATATTTCAGCGTTCACATCAACTTTTACTAACCATTCCAAAAATTCTTTGATTGAAGCATTACCATTCATCACGAAACAAGCTATTAGCATCGCTGACAATGATAAACAATTGCTTCGAAATCAAAGAATTGAAAGGCAAATAAAGTCATGAACAACTAATACAGAAAAGATACACAACAACAAACTTTCAAACAGATGTTGAGCAACACGATAAGAATAAAAAAATAAGCTATGATTAACTTCAAAACTGAAGCGGTAACCAGTGGGTAAGGTGGAGGCTTCAACAAAAAAAATTTCTTACTAACTCTTTCTTTACCAGTGGGTTAGGCGGAGGTTTCACCGTTTGATCATTCAATTCCAATTTCCTTCAAATTTGCAAAAATTTCGAGACGAAATAAAAAGCAAAATCGAACCATATACACAGAACAAAGAAAGAAGAATTAGTTGAAATATATGAAGAATTGTTTTAGGTAAGAACTGATAAGTATATTTTATAAACTTTTTCTATCCTAAAAGTGAGATTTTATTTTTTTGTTCAAGAATATTCGCTATTTATTTTGTTAGTATTTGTTTATATTTTAGGAACAATCCCAAAGTTGAAAAAATAAAGGAATTGAAGCCAAAATCAAGTAATTGGATGATAAAAATGCCCAGATGTGAAAATCAAGAGTTGATGAAGAAGATCAAAAGGCCAATTAGAAGAAAATTGAAAGAAAGAATCAAATTGGGAGAGATCAAAAGTTTGGGGACTCAATTGTATCAATTGGAAGTTGATGAATTGAGGTGCAATAAAGGTTTGAGGACCAAATTGTAGGAAATGAAAAAAGAAAATTGTATGGAAAATTTATAACCGTGCAGTCGCATGGTGTAAAATCCATGATGTCGCATGACCACCTAGAAATATACTCATATGCTTTGTATTTTCTGCTATTGTATTCACAAATCTTTTAATACATTCTTAACCATTCGGATTCAACATAGAAATATAGTTGGGTCGTGCGTAGAAATAAGTGTTAATGCTTGTCCGAAAGGGAGTTTTAACTACAATTTGAATATGGAAATTCAAAACCCGTGAATTGTATTTAAATAATTTGTTTAAAATATGAATGATAGAGTCAAAATGAATTGATGATTCTAATGCATTTATTTTCATAAGTTTTAAAATCAAATTTGTCATTTTTAAGTTTAATCTTTATTTTAGTTTTAAAAAACAAAAATTTCCAACTCAATCAATTTTCTATTTCCGGTTAAGGTTAATAATCTAAAATAAAATTTACAACAATCTTTGTAGGATCGATACTTGAACTCACGTCCACTATATTACTTGTGCGATCCGTGTACCTGCAGAGCGAACAAGAACCATCAAAATCAGCTGGTAATACGAATGCTTTTAAAAAAAAAAAAACACTACCCTAAATCAAACAAAAACTATTCTAAGTTTCCGACATTTGGTGCTTCCTAAAACCTTGATTAAGCTAAAGGATAACAAATAAATGAAGAGAAGTGCTAGGTTCGTTGGTAAGAGCGGAGTGTAAATGAAACTTACTTCTATGGAGGTAAAAAATACGGCTCTTGCTTCTTTCTCTTCTTGTTTTGGGGCTTCGTGATGGCCTTGGGAGGTAAAAAAAGGGCACTGTCAGATGTAGCAAACGGCACAGTGAGCCGAGATGTGGTGCGGTAGAGGAACCATCGGTGAATGCTGTCGGGGAATCAACATTTAAGGAGCGGAAGAGATGATCCCAAAGAGAAGGTAAAGAGGAGCTATTGCAGAGAGAAGGGAGAGAGCGATGAGCGAAGGGAGAGCGAGGCGGTGAAATGAAACAAACCTAATTTTGCCTTTATACGTAGGGATCGGCTTTGCTCCAGCTGGTTGGAACGACTTAGGAACAGTAAAAACCATTCCTCTCTTTTAATATTGTAGGATGTAGGATGTAGGATAGTGGGAAATGACATAAGTATGATTTTGTGAGGTCAATAATCAATGATTTCTCATCTTTTCAAACGTTTAATTTAGACCCTCAAGTAAAATACTATTAGGATTGTTGCCTAAAAATTTCAAATTAAGAGGACTTCTGTTGCAAAGATGAGGAAAAAATAAAAAAATTGAAGACAATTTCATTTCGCGAGCCATTATTTTCACCTACCTACTTATATATCTTTTCCATTCTAAATATGTCTCCATTAATTAATTTATTTTTTAAAATAAATATTCATCCACATCAACTTTCAACATTACTCTTATTAAATTCATTCCTTTAAACAATATGTCCCTGTCTGGACCTCATTTTTTCTTAGAAAAAAATAAATTTTGTAACAATGATTTTTAGGAGATTTGACATTAAAAAGTAGAAAAATTTTGATTTATATGTAAAATTATTTTATATAGGAAAATGTAAAATTGAAAATAAGTTTTGAAAAAAGGTAAAACTCAAATAGATAGGGTAATATCCACTCTACTTTTATATATCTATTTGTGGAAATTATACTCACCCCTACTTTATAAGAATCAAATTCATAAATAAGATAATAAGTTTTGAAAAAAGGTAAAACTCAAATAGATAGGGTAATTAGAATTGTTCTCCTGCCAGACATCTGGCACCTTCTGGGGTCCACCCCCTTGTGTCTATGTCTGGCACCTTCTCCTGCCAGACCTCTGGCAGGAGAACAAAACCAATAGGGTAATATCCACTCCACTTTTATATATCTATTTGTGGAAATTACACACACCCCTACTTTATAAGAACCAAATTCATAAATAAAATCAAACTAGTATTACTTCAAGATTCAGGTTTTAATTAATTAAAAATTTTAAATAATAATATTCTAGAATTAAATTAATAACCCAATTTCATCTTTATTTCACACCACTTCAAACCCTAACCTAATCATTTCTATCCTTCTATTTATTAAATAAACAATACGTCCTCTCTCTGTCTTAGATCCCCAATCCACCCCTTCTCCGTCGCGGCCACACCCCATCCCCATCGGAGTCCCACTGCTTCGAACGCCATCACAGACACCTGTTGGCAAAGATGATATTAAGGTAAGGGCGCCACTGCTTTGTTCTTGGATCACTGTTTTTGAACTTGCAGCTGATCCGCAAAAATTTTTGGGGTTTTGGTATTTTTGATGTTTTTTTTGGGGGGGGGGGGGTGGGTGAAACCAGATCTATTCGAAGTTGTCGGTGGAGGTGAAGGTCGGTAGTGCCATTATTGTTTTGGAGGTGGTGGCGATGGTGGTGGTGGTGGGGAATGCAGATGAGATGGAGAATACTTTGATGGTGATGGAGCTGGTGGCATTAAATGTGACCCAACGGTGGAGGAATGTAAACATGAGATGGCTGTGATGATTTCGGTTGATAAGTAGGAGTTGAACTAAAAGGCGGTGGCTGAGTGTAACCATAATGAGTTGGTGTTGGCAGAGTTGAGATATGAGGCGGTGGGGTGGGGTGGCAGAGTTGTGGGCTCATAGGAGACTAGTGTTGAGGGAGATGGCAGTGTAAGTGATGGTGTCACAAGTTCAACCGGAGAATGTGGCGATTGTTGATGAGTGTCTCGTTGGAGTTGGAGACAGCGGAATGGTGTGATTAATTGACCTAATAATTTGTTAAATGTAACTTTAAAAAATGTGTGACCTAATAATTTCTTACATGTGACTTCAAAAAAATGTGAGACCTAATAATAGATAAATTGTGACCTAAAATAAATTAAAGTTGGATAAGTTGAATTTGTTATCACCTAAAAATAACTTCGTGGCCTTAAAAATTTTACTTGTCACATGAAATAAATTTGTGACCTAGAAGATTTGTCTTTTGTGACCTGAAATTATACAATATTATGACATTAATCTATATATTTATTGAAATATTTTTATTTCTATAATTTAATTAAATAATTAATTACAACATGATTTTTGAAAATATGAAAGTTTAACCTTATTTTTGAAATTTGTATTTTAAAACACCTTACTTACGTATTTTTCCCCATCTACTTTACTCTAGGCCCTTGTTTGTCAAGCTAAATGTTTATCGGGAAAAACACATAACTCATATATTGGAAGATACAATTTAAAATTAAAAAAACTTATGAAGTTTTTTTAAAAAAAGGTGATAATTAGTTAAATATTTAATTAAACGTATTTTATTAATTAAATAGTTAATTAAATATATCACAACTTTTTTTAGTTCTTCAATCACAAATTTTATCGAACACAAATTATCAAATTAATTGGTCACAACGACTTATTATTCAGCCATAACTATTTCTCGGTCATAAATCATATATTTTATAGATTACAAATTATCAAATTAATCAGTCACGACTTATTTTTTTTTTTTTTTTTGTCATTGATCACAAATTTTATCAATTACTTATATAGGTAACAAATTATCAAATTAATATATCACAATTTCACAGATAGTTGTCAAAAATAATCATTAACTACGGTCATTTGTTACTTATATATATCAAATTTATATTTTAACATATGAAATTAATATTTAATTAATAATGAAAAATGAATGAAGACAATTAATTACAAAGGTACATTACACATACCTTCATTTTTTTCAATTTTTTTTACAGTTCATATGTTTTTCGTTTCAAAAATTTCTTTAGATATTTTAATTTGAATTGATTTAATACTTAAAATGGAAAATAAAAATTACATTTAAATAGAATTTGTAATAAATAGAAAGAATAGATAAATCTATGACATACGCTCAAAATTTTATTAAAATGAAAAGAAAAATGAAAAGAAAAAGAAAAATAAATTGATGAATGTTCTTATTTCATCCTCTTTCATTTTCTATTTTTAAATAAAAATATTTATGTAATATCGACAAAGTTTTATTTTTTTTATTTTTACGAATTTAAAAAAAATTGTAATTAATTTTCAAGAGGGAAGACAGACCAAGAAATTTCGGGACTTGGAAAATGCAACTATTTAAAATTCTGCATTCAATTAGATTATTTTAAATTTGAATTTTATCCAAAATGAATAATATATAGTGAATTAATACTATCAATTACCATTTTAGAAAATGAGTTTAATGATTTTGTAGAGAATGTATACTTAAGCACCTGATTGAGGCTCACTATTTCAAATAATGCAGTTCGTAACAGTAAATTTTGGTACAATGAGCTATTAAAAAGTATTTTTTTAATTTATATGTAGATTATTTTATTAACAGGATGTTAGTTGAAAATGATTTTTGTTAGTTTTATGATATTGGCATTTCCTATTTTTCACGAATGTATAATTTAATAAAACTTGATTTAATTACTAGATACGTGTATTTAGTAATATATCAAGTTCAATTAAATTATGCATATTTTTATCTCTGATTTTCGAGATAAATATTTTTTTATTGAAAGGATAATGATCAAGAAAATATTGATATTTACTTGATCATAATCACGAAAATCTTTGATCATAATCTCGAAAATATGTTGGTAACATTCTTGATAATATCTTGTATTTATTCTTGATACTCAAAGTATGGTAAGTATCTTCATGATATGGTCAAGAATATTTCATTCTTATCTTTGCATATGGTAAGATTTGTTAGACGAAAATCTATCTAGGGAAAATTCTTGATAGGGCCGAAAATATGAAGTCCAAGTTTATATTAATCACGTGATTGATTAACTTATGGTAAGATCTTACATGATTTATCTATACCTTGGTTATGGTAAGATTTAGTAAGAATATTTATCTTACCTTTTTACTAATTATCTCTACCATGTTTTATAGGTAATAGAGATCTTGTGCAATAAAGAAATTTGGGAATCAAGAAACCTAATTGCACTATAAAGAGAAGAAAAATGGACGTTTTTCTTGTGACGTGAAAATCCAAAATTCGTGTGGAGCTCTACAAAAATACACGTCCACTTTAAAAATATTGAAGACAATTTTCATGTGTGCACAAATACAAAAAGTTTCAATTGTGTTGTAAATTCAATACTCCGGGAGGAGGATTCAATCACTTAGAGAAGGAAAGAATTTCAGCGTAAAGATCAAACGGGAGGTTTGGATCAAGATCGAACGGGAGTTCGTGTTGCTGAAAAGTGTTGCAGATTCAAAGAAAACTACTGAAAAGTGGTGGGATGCCATCTCGCATTACATGCCACAAAAGGATCAGGGAGTGATCTATTTCTTGGATGTTTGATAAAGTCTATACGTAGATTTATCCTGTAGTTTAGATTGATCTGTATAAACTCTTTCCTTATATAGTGATTTGTTTTTGTTCGTAGGATGCGAACCGTGAGTTTTCCCTGTTAGGGTTTTTCCCACGTTAAGTTCAAATTATTGTGTTCTTGTCTATTTACAATTTTGCACAATTTTATTCTGATTGTTTACGTTTTACAATCCAGACGGATCTGCCTTACCAAGATTCATCTGGTACTGCGATAGACAAAACTTAACAATTTACTGTTAACTGGTTATTGTCCTGACTTGTCTGTGATAGTCTGTTTTATAAAATTTAGACAACTTCAAATTTTCAATTGGTATCAGAGCGGGTTCACTTCTAGAAAGTGAGATCCGGTTGTCTAAATGGAAAATTCTGCATCTCTTAGGCCACCTCTGTTAACTGGTAGTAACTATGCATATTGGAATATCCGTATGGAAATTTTTATTCAATCTATTGATGAACGTTGTTGGACTTCTGTTCTTGAAGGTTACACAGCACCCACTGTCACTGGTGGAGGTGTTGTTACAACTATAGCTAGAAGTGCTTATACTGCAGATGAATTAGCTAATGCAAATTGGAATTCTAAGGCACTTAACGCTATTATTTTTTTGGTTGATCCAGGTCAATTCAGACTCATCTCCTCTTTAAGGACCGCCAAGGAAGCATGGGATGCTTTGAGAATTGCAAACGAAGGAACCAATGTTGTCAAAGCCTCTAAGCTATAGATGATCACTTTGGAATTTGAACAACTGTCTATGGATGAGAAAGAAGACTTCAAAAGCTTCTATGCCAGATTAACTGATCTCACCAATTCAGCTGAAGCACTTGGGAAAACCTACTCAAATGAGCAGATTGTACAAAAGATCCTTATATCTTTACCAGACAGGTTCCATGCAAAAGTGACAGCAATTGAAGAAAGCAAGGATCTTTCGACCATGCGAGTTGAGGAACTTGTAGGGTCATTGATGACTTATGAGTTAAATCTGGCCCGAAGAAAGAAGGAAAAATCACCGGGGATTGCCTTCAAGACAAACAGTGCGAATCCAGACGAATCTGGCGAGACTGACGAAGATGAAAATTTCGTACTTCTCACCAGACAATTTAAAAGGTTCCTTAAGGGCAAACAAAGAGAATGGTCCACAAATCTTCAAGGCCAGAATCAAAAACCACAAAAACAATGGAAGAAAAATAATTTCTATCCAAAGAGTAACGCCAACACGTCTGAAGAAAAGCCTAGGAGTCGAATCCAATGCAGAGATTGTGAAGTTTATGGACACATTGCAGCTGATTGTCCTAATACTCAAAAGAAGGCCAAGGGAAGGAAGGCCATGAATGTTACATGGAGTGATGGAGACTCAGATGAATCTGAATCAGAATCAGACAGCAGCAATTCTGAAAATCAGGTAACTACCTTTACTGCTTTACAGCTGTCTGGTGCTGAATCTAGTAACTCTTCCTATGTAGATAAATCCAGATCAAATACTGAAAACTTGAGGAAGGAACTTCAAGATGCAGAAGAGAAGATTCAACTGTTGCAGGCCTTCGCTGAACACATCAGGGAACGTCAACTGGAGGACGTATCTGCAGTCTCAGATGACGAACAAAATGAGATAAGCAGGTTAAGTTCAGAACTTGCTAACGCACCAAAAAAAATCAAGAAGGTTGCATATGGAACCGTCCAGCTTGATGAAATCCTGAACAGTGGCAGACCTGTCAGCCTAAAAACAGGTCTTGGATATGAAGGTAAAGGTAAAAATCATGACCATAAAATAAACTTTGTAAGAGAATCTAGATACAGGTACATGGAACATAATAGAAATCAATACAATGCGGCTAGGACTCAAAACTTACATCCAGCCAGGAACTATACAAGAAAACAATTTCAGCCGAATCTGTACAAGCCCGCTGAGTCTGTCCATCAGAACGGCAGGAAATTTTAACCTCGACAGAGTCGACAGGATACATCTGTTTTCCAGGTATTCTGTAATTTTTGTGCTAAATCTGGTCATGATATATTTAGGTGTCATGAGTACTTGAAATTAATCAATTCACACAAAAGAAGACTTGTTCCTAGACAAGAGAAGAAAAATCGAACTAATGCTTATGTAGTTTAATTGTTTTTGAGTGCCTTGATTCCTAACACATGGTATTTTGATAGTGGATGTTCTAGATACATGACAGGTGATCTCTCTCTACTATCACATTTTGAAAAAGGCGAAACATGTGCTGTTACATTTGGTGATGACCAAAAGGGAAAGATAGATGGATCTGGTATCATCAACATCAAGGGACTGCCTACATTAACAAATGTCTTATATGTTATAGGACTTAAGGCAAATTTGATCAGTGTAGGACAACTATGTGATGATAACTTGTTTGTTGTGTTTTCAAAAGAATATTGCAAGGTTTTAAATTGTGACAAGAAGTCTAACCCGTTAAATAGTGTGTTGTTTAAGGGAGTTAGATCTAGAGACAAATGTTATACACTTGAGAGTCACGAAACTTGCAATTCTGTTAAGACCAAAAATGAGAAACTGTGGCATAACAGATTAGGGCATCTAAACTACCATGATCTCATGAAGCTAACCAGACTACAAGCTGTGAGAGGCTTACCTAGCATAAACAATATTCCAGATGAAATCTGTGGTGAATGTCAAAAGGGTAAGCAAATCAAAAGTCAACACAAATTAGGTACATCTGTTAATACCTCTCATATACTTGAACTAATTCACATGGATTTGATGGGTCCTATCCAAAAGGAAAGTATTGGTGGCAAGAGGTATATTTATGTGTGTGTTGATGATTTCTCCAGATACACCTGGGTCATGTTTATTCGGGATAAATCTGACACCTTTGACAATTTTGTTAATCTTTTTTCAGAAATTGAGCAAAGAAAAGGCCGACAAACAGGTAAGAGTCAAAAGCATCAGAAGTGATCAAGGAAGAGAGTTTGAAAACTCTAAGTTTGCTGATTTTTGTATCCAATATGGGATCAAGCATGAGTACTCGTCACCAAAGACTCCTCAACAGAATGGAGTGGTGGAAAGAAAAAATAGAACTCTACAAGAGATGGCTCGTGTCATGCTAAATAGCAACAAATTGCCCACAAAATTTTGGGCAGAAGCCATAAACACTGCTTGTTATATTATCAATAGAGTCATGCTTAGATCTGAAACAAACAAAACTGCATATGAAATTTGGAAGGGTAGAAAACCTAGGGTTGATTACTTTCATGCCTTTAGAAGTAAATGCTACATTTTGAAAGATAGAGAATACCTTGGAAAATTTGACTCAAAATCGGATGATGGAATATTTTTGGGTTATGCTGAAAATAGTAGGGCCTATAGAGTTTACAATCTAAGAACCCAAACTGTTCTTGAGTCAATTAATGTGAAAGTGGATGATACTAATTGTGTAAATTCGGATTTGCAGGTAGCAGATGGTGATCAACTGGAAATTCCATCAAAAGAAAAAGCTGGAAGCGAAAAATCAGAAGAAGAACAACACCAAGCTGAAAGTCTCAATAATACTGAAGAATCCGATCAGGACGAGTCTGGGCACCCAGAAATATCTGCAGATCTAGATGAATCTGTTGACCCAAATACACCTGATATTGTTGAATCAGAAGCATCGAGACTACCACCTGCTAGGATCCAAAAGGCACACCCACTTGACAACATTCTCACTAATATGTCTAAGAAAAATGTGACCAAAAGAAAATTTGCTGAGATGAGTAACATCTGTCATATGTCTCAAATTGAGCCAAAAAATGTCAAGGAAGCTTTGACAGATGAACACTGGGTACAGGCTATGCAGGAGGAGCTTAATCAGTTCGAAAGAAACAATGTTTGGGAGCTGGTTCCACGTCCTAAAGAAGGTAATGTAATTGGAACCAAATGGATCTTTAAGAATAAATCAAATGAACAAGGAAATGTGGTAAGAAATAAAGCCTGACTTGTTGCTCAAGGCTATATTCAGATTGAAGGGATAGACTTTGACGAAACATTTGCTCCGGTAGCCAGACTAGAATCCATCAGGCTGTTGCTAGCTGTGTCCTGGTAGATAAACTTCAGAATATTTCAGATGGATGTCAAAAGTGCCTTTCTGAATGGTGTACTTAATGAGCAATCCTATGTGGAGTAGCCCCAAGGCTTCACAAATCCATCTCACTCGGATTATGTCTTTAGACTCAAAAAGGCATTATATGGGTTGAAGCAAGCTCCTAGAGCTTGGTATGAAAGGCTCACATCATTCTTGCTAAGCAACGGATACAAAAGGGGAGGAACTGATAAAACTCTTTTCATTAAGCATCTAAATCCTGGACTAACTGTAGCTCAAATATATGTTGATGACATAGTATTTGGGTCTACATCTAAGCCCAAAATTAATGAATTTATAAATACAACGAAAAGAGAATTTGAAATGAGTATGGTTGGTGAGCTAACCTTTTTTCTTGGTTTGCAGGTACAGCAGGATGAATCTGGCATATTCATATCTCAAGCATAGTACGCTAAAAATCTGGTGAAGAAATTTGGACTTGAAGATGCAAAGGCAAGGAGAACTCCCATGACGACTACTGTAAAACTTTCAAAGGATGACAGTGGTAAGGATGTAGATCCATCCCTTTACAGAAGCATGATTGGAAGTCTTCTGTACCTTACTGCCAGTAGGCCAGATATATCCTTCAGTGTTGGAGTTTGTGCAAGATATCAAGCCAAACCTAAGGAATCTCATGTTGCTGCTGTGAAAAGAATCATCAGATATGTAAGTGGTACGTTGAAATACGGAATTTGGTTTACAAGAGATACCATTGCCAATCTTGCAGGTTTTTCAGACGCAGACTGGGCTGAGAATGTGGATGATCGAAAGAGTACATCTGGAGGATGTTTCTACATTGGGAACAATTTGGTAGCATGGCTAAGTAGAAAGCAAAATTCAGTGTCACTATCCACAGCTGAAGCTGAATATATAGCAGTTGGGAGTTGCTGTACACAACTCCTGTGGATGAAACAGATGTTGGAGGACTATGGAATCTCTACAGAACAAGCCACTATGTATTGTGACAACACCAGTGCCATCAATATCTTAAAGAACCCAGTCCAGCACTCCAGAACAAAACATATTGACATCAGACACCGCTTCATCAGAGAATTGGTGGAACAAAAGATTATCAATCTGGAGCACATATAGACTAATCTACAGCTGGAAAATTTGTTTACTAAGGCTCTCGATACTGTCAAAATTGAAAGCCTTAGAAAACAAATTGGAGTATCACCTCCGTCTGAATAGGAACATGCATATTTCAAAAAAAAAAAAAAAAACGCATTGTTTTTCTTTTTTTTTTTTCATTTTGGTTAACTTATCATATTATTATATTAAGTAGATCATATTTTTGCTTGCAGATATATCTGAGTGCTTGTGGCTGATAACGAGACAGATCCGTCTGGCTAATAGCAGTCAACATGTCTCTGGATGAATCTAACTAGCACCCAAATCTGGACAATCCTAAGGATAAGTCATTGTTGTCTATGTCATATGGTTGTTACTGAATGAGATTTCATATTCTGTGTGTAGACCTATGATCTAAATCTTGCTCATAGCATTGCACGCATTTTTCTTGTTATCCAAGGGCATGGCTAGTGGAAAAGAAGGCTACCTATCCAAGCCAAGTTCATACCCTTTAGCCTTAAAATACGGTGAATTGATATAAATGTGGTAATATTGTAGAAGTAAGGGAAAAACCTAGTAAGATAACTTCTGGGGATTCTGTGAATCTACCAATCCAAGCCAAGTTCATACTCTTCTTCTAACCTAAAGGGGAACATGCTGTAAGATAACTTTTGGGGATTGTGTGAAGCTATTTCCACCTCCAAAAGACATTGCCATTATATAGAAAAAGTCGGCAAGCCGAATCTGAGAAAATGCACTTTCTATAGATTTTGATCGGTCTTATTATGCATTACGGTGATAAATCAATAAGTCAGGGCAATCATATGATTTGTGGCAGTGTGTGGATGACTAAGGATTGCTCGGATCACACACGTACATTAATCAAAATAATCATGCTCATGGTGGACTGTCTACTGCCAGATATATCTGACTCAACAGATGCCAACAAGTGCTCAGACGTGTCTCAGGTGTACATAAGCATTTAGATTTTTTCTTATTCACGGCTTTTAAATTTTATCCTAAAAATCTTTATTTTTAAGGCAGTATATCGTGGGCTAATAAGTGCAAATCTTGCAGAACAAGTCAGCTGATTGTGGAGCCCACTTTTTGGTAATTTATTTGTTTCCTAATTCTTAACATATATTGTTTCTATACTTTTTTTTTTGGAAAGAAGTTGACAAGAATCAGGATTCTCCAGTTACCATAATGAACTCTAATTCCTTTCATATTAGACTTCCTCTTAAACCCCAAAAACCCTCACACTCTTTCTTAAAACTTCTCGTCCCAAGGCTTAAAAACCCCAAAACTCTCTCTGCAAAACCCTAAGCTCCATCCTTCTCTCACTCAAATCCTCCACCCATTCCAAGACATGGCTCGAAGCAAGCAAACTGGAAGGAGGAGAGTCACCAGAGGCAGCGGTGGCATTGACGAATCACCTCAACCAGACCCATCGGGGATGGGAACTCCAAGCGGCGCCATTATACCTGCACCGCCCGTCGGCACCAGTCTGACGCCAACATCTCTCTCTACTGCCAGTACTACTCCAACACCTGCTCTTCTCATGGCCCAAATTGGCCGAAACACGCCTGTTATTCCACAAACCATGGGCGTAAGTTTGACACCCATATCTGGTAATCTTGGGTCCAGTCATCTCTCTCCCTTAGATATTCGGAGTGAACTGCAGGGAGCCCAAAAACTTGCTGCCATGAAAAGTGCAAGAGATGCGAAAATTGGGGATGAAGAAGGTGGAGATGAATCGGGTGAGCCTGAATCTGGTGATGAAAAGGAGAAACCAGAGGAGTCGGAAGAATCTGGGGAAGATGAAAAAACTGAAGAAGAAAAGGACAAAGAAGAATATGGGGATGATGCACCACCAGAAGAGCCAGAGGAATCCGAGGATGAGGACGAGTCTGAGCAGTTGGAAGAAGAGTCTGAGAAAGAAGCTGTTATTCCAGACAGAGAAGGAAAACAAAAAGTAGCCACTGTGAGTTCGAAAAATAAAAAGAGTGATGCGGCTGCGGGTTCGATATTTCTTCATTCGTCTGCACCCCCATGCAGACAGCAAGAGGTATGTTTACCCCATTCAGTTTCAAATTTTGGTCATCTGAAGCATACAATGATTTCCAAAAACATATTTTGAGTAAATGATTGCATTATGAGTCTAGGGTGACTGTAGGTGAATTTGATGACTTTGAGATTGATGATATAGTGTCACATTTTGGATTGAAAAAGTTGACTGATTGTAAGGGAGACATCAATGAGACTCTGGTCAAGGAATTTTATGCCAATATCCCCATTGACTATAACTCCAAAAAATGTCTTTTTACCACTTCACTTTTTTGTTAGGGGACAGTTAATTAAGATTTGGGCAAAAGAACTCAGGAAGTGGTTAGAACTGAATGATGATGTGGCTGGTGAGGATGAGTCTATGGAGGCCACTAATGATGAAATTGCTATGGAGTTTTCGGAGGGAAAGATCACGTGGCCAGTAAAAGGGTTAAAACAATTGCATAGGTCAGAAATGTCAAAGAAGTATCAAATTCTTCACAAAATTGTAAAGGCAAATTTTGACCAACTCATTCATGACTCAAGCTTTAAAAGAGAGTCTGTTAGAACCTTATTTCTGCTAGGGACCAAACGTAATATTGATCTTGCTTCACGAATCTGGAATTCAATCATTGGTAGGGTCTCGGGAAGTGGTCCTAGACAAGGGAATACTTATCTATTGGTTTACCCTTGGATTATTTCACAGTTTGTGAGTGATCAGGGTATCCAGACACTGGAAGATGATCTGGTGATCAGCCCCAAAGTATTAAACAGGGCCAGATGCAGAAAAACTCTGGAGATGTAGACGGGTCACAAGAAGTAGGTTGTGGATGAGACTGCTGGAACTCAGGTATCAGCTGATAAAGATGCCAGGCTTGGTCAGCTGGAAGCAGAGAATGCAGGGATGAAAGCTGACATATCTGAGCTCAGTGTGTGTGTTAAACGTCTTGAAGACACGCTTGATCAGCTGCTTGGAGGGTCTTCAAAAGATGTGGCTCCAGTCAAAGCCAAGGAAAAGAGAAAGGTTGCAGCCAAAAAGCTCCCTGCCTCGAAGAAGCAAAAGAAGAACTGAGCCTGATCTCCACCCTACTAGTTCCATCCGATCATTTTCAATACTTTTGAAACAGTTTTCTTATGTTTTTAAAACTACTGGTCTTATGATTGGATTTAAGTTGAGAATTTTTACATCCAGGTTTTGTGAACCATATGGCTTCTCCTCTTTCTCCGAAAAAGGGAGAGTAGCATTAGCATGGATAATATCATGCTCTCTATGTGTTAATTTCTTTACATGCATTTTGATTGTTGATTGTGTTTATCTTGATGCATATCTTGAGGGGGAGATTTTTGATAGGGGGAGCTAATTGATATCTTGTGATCGTAAAAAGACGATTGGTTTCGGAAAAATAGAAAAAACCAAAGGGGGAGATTGTTAGTTTTATGATATTGGCATTTCCTATTTTTCATGAATGTATAATTTAATAAAACTTGATTTAATTACTAGATACATGTATTTAGTAATATATCAAGTTCAATTAAATTATGCATATTTTTATCTCTGATTTTCGAGATAAATATTGTTTTATTGAAAGGATAATGATCAAGAAAATATTGATATTTACTTGATCATAATCACGAAAATCTTTGATCATTATCTCGAAAATATGTTGGTAATATTCTTGATAATATCTTGTGTTTATTCTTGATACTCAAAGTATGGTAAGTATCTTCTTGATATGGTCAAGAATATTTCATTCTTATCTTTGCATATGGTAAGATTTGTTGGACGAAAATCTATCTAGGGAAAATTCTTGATAGGGTCGAAAATATGAAGTCCAAGTTTATGTTAATCACGTGATTGATTAACTTATGGTAAGATCTTACATGATTTATCTATATCTTGGTTATGGTAAGATTTAGTAAGAATATTTATCTTACCTTTTTACCAATTATCTCTACCATGTTTTACAGGTAATAGAGATCTTGTGCAATAAAAAATTTGGGAACCAAGAAACCTAATTGCACTATAAAGAGAAGAAAAACGGGACGTTTTTCTTGTGACGTGAAAATCCAAAATTCGTGTGGAGCTCTTCAAAATTACACGTCCACTTTAAAAATATTGAAGCTAATTTTCGTGTGTGCACAAATACAAAAAGCTTCAATTGTGTTGTGAATTCAATACTCCAGGAGGAGGATTCAATAACTTAGAGAAGGAAAGAATTTTAGCGTAAAGATCAAACGGGAGGTTTGGATCAAGATCGAACGGGAGTTCGTGTTGCTGAAAAGTGGTGCAGATTCAAAGAAAACTACTGAAGAGTGGTGGGACGCCATCTCGCATTACATGCCACAGAAGGATCAGGGAGTGATCTATTTCTTGGATGTTTGATAAAGTCTATGCGTAGATTTATCCTATAGTTTAGATTGATCTGTATAAACTCTTTCCTTATATAGTGATTTGTTTTTGTTCGCAGGATGCGAACTGTGGGTTTTCCCTGTTATGGTTTTTCCCACGTTAAGCTCAAATTATTGTGTTCTTGTCTATTTACAATTTTGCACAATTTTATTCTGGTTGTTTACGTTTTACAATTCAGACGGATCTGCCTTAGCAAGATTCATCTGGTACTGCGACAGACAAAACTTAACAATTTACTGTTAATTGGTTACTATCCAGACTTGTCTGTGATAGTCTGTTTTATAAAGTTTATACAACTTCAAATTTTCAATTTTAAAAAAAATGAGGGTTTGAATAAAGTGTACTGAATAGGGGCCAATTTTTTTTAATTATAATTTATTTATTTATTTATTTTTTTTAACTAAGTTTCCATAATTGTAATAGTTAGGAACTTAAATAATGTACTACTTACCATTTGCATAACTCATTTGCATAACTATTCAATTTTAATAATTATTGATGTAATTAATCTTTTCAAAATATAATTTCTAGATTATCACAAATAATGTATCACTATCCGATAGTATTATTAGAATTTATACTAACTATTTTATTACAATATTTGATATTTAAATTTATTAAACAAATATTTCATTTCATATTTACTTTAACATTACAAATTAAATATATGTGGTCATATATTTAAATGAATGTAGCAAATTAAGTAACATGAAATGTTAGTTTTGATTAAATTTTAATGAATGTATATTACAAATACATTTAACTTTATATATTAAGAAATCATCTATGCATCTCGAATTATAAAAGCGGAGCGGTTGTTTTACTCACAAGATATATTACTTTATCCATATGGAATTGATTTTTCAAGAATCAATTTTTTTGAACATTCATTCTCAATAACACATTCTTTAAAAAATTTATTTTTTACAATTTTTCATACTACTTTTTAACTATACATTCTAAAAAATCACTTTTTCACAAAAACAATTCTCATAAAATCAAAGTCAAATAGCCAAAAATCAAGTAAAGCTGGAGATCACGAAATTATACAAAAAATCTTATACCCTATAATCAGTAAAAATTTATTAAAATTAAGAATGATTAAAAAATATTAATCTATCTATTGATATTATTAACTAAAAATAAAGCAAAGCATTAATTATTCAATATTAGTTTTCGTTCAATAATTTTTTCTATAAATTATTTATAAGCAGCGTATTTTTTAAACCACATATATATTTTAGAAAATATGATTTTTAATATTAAAGATGATAAATGATTTGACCATTAAAATAATTAAAACACAATTTTTATATTAATGACTACAAATAGAATTTATAATATTAAGAGCAATAAATAAATAAAAATAATAATAACTAAATGATAGTTTTAATATTGATAAGTAAAAATATTAATTAAACTTATTAAGTATTAGTGTTAATAATAAAATTAAAATTGATTATATATATATATATATATATATATATATATATATATATATATATATATATACACTATATAATTAAGGCAATAAATGATTTCACATTTATCCAGATTTTGCATTCACATTCGGTATACATCCATTTTGTATTCACATTGATCCACTTTGCATTCACAGTGCTTAATTCTATGGGAACTTACTATATTTGGAAATGAAAATGGGCGGAAAAATGGTTTAGGAAACTACCCTACTATTATATATTGTATGATTCACCCCACTTTCACCACCACGTCACCTCATATTAGCAATCACCACCTTCAACGTTGTGATGACATAAATTATGTCTAGGTATAAATTAGATCCTCCCATATTGTTGAGCAATGATGCTATTATATTAGGAAGTTTGACAAATAATTAATTGTATAATGTCTGTAGAGAAATTAAGTGTAAAACAACCCAACAAATCTGTGAAATATTATTGATTTACAAAACTTTACAAAGATTGTATAAACGTTTGAATAAAAAATTATTCAAGAAATTTACAGAAAACCTAAAATACCAAAGATGCGAACTGCGTACAAATTCTCAACAAAAACTCTCAAAATCTCAGAAACAAATTGTGTTTACAGGAACACATAAACTCCTCTAACAATTTCAAAAGAGCACCACAAATTTCTTCTGAAAAATAAAGTGAAAGAGAAGGAAATCGCCAAGTTCAAAAGAGGCGTAGTGGGAGAAAATATGAGAGAGTTCATAACGAAGATGAATGATTCAATCAGAATAGATGATTCCAGAGAGTCCTCGCCTTTTCATCTGACTTAAAAGATAAGGCAAATCCAACGGTTCAAACGACTCCAGGTGGTTGATCAAATGGTTGAAAACAGATTCAATTAACAAGATAAAATCGTGTTATGATAAAAACACGTTTTGGCTCCGGGTTAAAGAAGAAATGGGCTCAGCATCCTTGTAAATATTGGGCTTCAGGAAATGGGCTAAGTACTGAAGGCAGAAGGACCAAGCTGGTTCTGAATGGGCTGAAGAAATGGGCCAATTGACTTCACAAATCTTCCCCTCAATTGGTTCAGTCTGTAGCTTTGTCATTCCAGCTCCTGTGATTAGTTCTGAAATCCTTTAGCATCTTCAAGCTGTTTTTCCCAAAAAAATTGGTTCCCTGCAAAAATACAATAAAGCAGTATCAAATTCCAAAACGTTAAGAGAATTCAATGCATCTTTAAACTTTGTAATAGGTATGATTTTAGTTCCAGCATATGCTGGATTTAATTGAGTAGGAATCTTAACCATTTTCACAAAACCCTTTTCAATGATGTCTCTTATGAAATGAAATTTGACATCTATGTGTTTGGACCTATTATTAAACACATGATTCTTAGAGAGATATAAAACACTCTGACTATCAGTGCAAATCTCAATTTCAGGTTTACTCAAACACCCAATTTCAGAAAGCAGACCCCTCAGCCACATGCATTCTTTAACTGCATCAGTGGCTGAAATGTATTCTGCTTCAGTTGAAGAAAGGGCAACCAATTTCTGTAGTTGTGCTTTCCAACCGATGCAGGCAGAATTTAGAGTAAAAAAGTAAGCAGAGGTAGACTTTTTGTTGTCAATATTTCCAGCAAAATCAGAGTATACAAATCCTTTAAGTTCAAAGGCAATTTTGGATTTAGAAAACATAAGACTCAAATTCAAGGTTCCTTTCAAATATTTTAGTAAAGATTTAAGAGCTTCCCAGTGGGGTTCTCCTGGATTACTCATATATCTATTCAAAACACTGACATAGAATGCAATATCTGGTCTGGTTAAGACCAATAAATACATGACAGAACCTACAGCATTTGAATAAGGAACATTTTTCATTCTATGAAATTCTTTTGCAGTTTTAGGACACTGATCACTCGAAAGTTTAAAATGAGAAGGCAGTGATAGTGAAACAGGTTTTGAATCAAATAGAGAAAAAAATTTCAAAACTTTTTCAATGTAACTCTTTTGATTAAGAAAAATTTTCCCTGTAGATTTATTTCTAAAAACATCAATACCAAGAATTTTCCTAGCTAATCCTAGGTCTTTCATTTCAAATTCTGTTTAAGACTAGAGATAGCCGCAGGTTCTTACCAGCTATGAGCATATCATCCACATACAGAAGTAGATACATAGGATCAGAGAAGTCATTTTTAAAGTAAAACACATGAGTCATATGAACTTTTCTGAAATTTTAAGCTTTGAATGAAATTATCAAATCTTTTGTACCATTGTCTAGGTGCTTGTTTCAGACCATAAAGTGGTTTCTGAAGCAAACACACTAGATCGGGTTTATTTTTCTGTTCAAAACCTTTTGGTTGGGACATATAAATTGTTTCATCAAGCATACCTTATAAAAAAGCAGTTTTTACATCCATTTGCTCTAGTTCTAAATCATTTTGAGCAACTAATCCAAACACAATTCTAATAGAAGTATATTTCACAACAGGAGAAAATATTTCAGTATAGTCTATGCCTTCCTTTTGTGAAAACCCTTTTGCAACTAACCTAGCCTTATATCTAGGTTTGCCCCTTCACAATCTCCATCTTTTATCTTAAATATCCACTTGCAGTCAATTAATTTCTTGTCAGGAGGTTTATCTACTAAGGTCCATGTTTTATTCTTAATCAGGGAATTCATTTCCTCTTGCATGGCTGCAATCCACAGGGTTTTATCTTTTGATCCCATAGCTTCTTAAAATGAGCAAGGTTCAGGATCCAAAGAGGTAGACATAACAGAAGCAGAATAAGATTCAAAATCATCAAATCTAACAGGGGGTCTAATTTCTCTCCTTGTCCTGTCTCTGGCCAGTTGATAATTATCTAAAACAAGTTCATCATGTTCAGACAGAGTGGGTGAAGTGGGTGCAGGTGATGCAGGCATATTATTATGCAAATGTTGGGGCTCCTCAGGCTGAAAGTAAGAATCATCAAAGCTTACTTCAGTTATCAAAAAATCCTTTTCACAAACTGGATTTTCATTCTTTTCAAACTTGCAAGAAAAATCTTTTCATTAAAAATGATTGACCTGCTTAAAATAACTTTGAATCCACTTTGTTCTTTGACCCAAAGTCTGTAACCTTTAACCCCTTCCCCATATCCAACAAAAACACATTTTATGGACATAGGTTCAAGTTTGGACTGAACCTGATGAGCATAGGCAGAACAACCAAAAACTTTTAAGACAAAATAATCTGGAACTGCATCATTCCAGATTTGATCTGGAATGTTGTAGTTCACAGTACTAGAAGGACACAAATTGATTAAAAAACATGCAGTCTTAACTGCTTCCCCCAAAAAAAATTTGGCAAATTTGATTGGATTAACATGCACCTTGTTCTTTCTAACAAGGTCCTGTTCATCTATTCAGCAACCCCATTTTGCTGGGGACTGTATGCAACAGTCCTATGTCTAAATATGCCTTGGTGTTTACAAAACTCATCAAATTTCAAAATTGCAGAACTCCAAACCATTGTCAGTTCTGATTACTTTAACCTTTTTGTTTTTCAAATTTTCAACCGAGGTAATAAAATTTTTGAAAACAGAAACAGTTTGGTCTTTGGATTTCAACAAATGAACCCAAGACTTTATGGAATAGTCATCAACAATCAATGATAAGTGTGCTTTACACACTTATTTAGTTCTTAAATTAGTAATTTAATTGACAAATAGAGCAAATATCTACATATATATTGTGTTTATCTTGTAAGATTAGGTACAACCTCAATTGGAAAGCAAATGGACAAGATTAGAGTGCAATCAAGCTAAAAGAGGAGCAAATTTGATATCCAAGGACCTAATTGAAAGAAATCAAAAGTTCGGGGACTCAATTGCAATATCTCAGAAAGATGGAGGACTATAGATGCAAATATTTCAGGGGCATATTTGTAATAAAAGTCAAAATTCGAGGACTAAATTGAAGAATACCAGAAGTTGGAGGACTCAATTGCAAATCATGGAAAGACGGAGCTGTAGATTAACCACGCGATCGCGTGGTTCCACCATGTCCCGTTCGCGAAGTTAGGCCATAATCCAACCCGAGAGATTTCAGCTTAACCACGCGATCGCGAGGCACTCAGCCACGCGATCGCGTGGGCAGATTTTTACACAGTCGGATTTTATTTTCTGTTTTTAATATTTTAAGTTAAGGGCGTGTTTGGCTCGTATGGGGCGCGTTTTTGGACCTTTTTTAGGTCAGATTTTTGGGGGTATATATACCCCCACTTCTCTCTTCAACATATCCCCCAATTTTCTTGAGCAAACCCTAGCCCCCTTTCCTCTTTTCTCTCTTTTCTTTCTTCTTCTTTTCTTTTCTTTTCTTTTCTTTTCTTTGTTTTTGATTTAGTTTGTAAATTAGTTTGTAGTTTAGTTTTGTTTCTAAGTTACTAGCACCATTTGGATCAAAGAAGCAAGAAGTAAGTGGAAATACAAAGCATTGTTGAAAGATTCTTGGAGTAAAAATCAAGGGAAGTGTTGTATTTCATTTTTCTTGTATTTTTATCCTTAATTTCTATATTTTGTGATGTATTTTCATAAACCTTATCTTTTGTGGAATATTTATATAATGGGCTAGTTATTTTATGTTGGGATGATTGATGTAGCTTAACTTAGTTTAAGTAATTTTAATGTTTGTTTATTAATTTTGAACTTATTTCATGTGTGTTTGTTATTGAGATTATTCCATGTGTTTGATTGATCACCAAATATATATTTTGTGAAGTGTATGATAATCGAGAGATATTGTGCATTTTAGACCAAATAACAAATGCTCTAGGTTCTTGTTAAGGATAGAGATATACCTTAAACCCTAGATGATCCATTGAGCTATTTTCACAAAGAGTTAATGCAATTGATTGTACCTTAATCGACATAGAGATATAGTAGGTTAGACCAATTGATTAGGGTTGATTTAACTCGAGAGAGGTAATTAGCTAAGCTTGGAAAATCGGATCTAACATTGTAAATGGGTAATTTATTAATTTGCATGTGTTGAGAAATTACTTAAGCGAGAGTTAAGTGAAATCATGAATCCCAACTATTTTATCTTTCATTTTTCTTATTTTAATTTGGTTTAAAACTAGTTTCTTTAATTTAGAATTTTCCAAAATTCATCTGTTTAATTGTGTGTTTCTCTTTGTTGTTAGAATTAAATTAATTAAAGTTATATAATTTAGAGTATACATTCCTCGTGGGATCGACAACCCGGACTCAAAAAGTCCACTTTATTATTTCTACGCGACCCGTGCGCTTGCGGTACACTATTTTGAAAGAACAAGTTTTTGGCGTCGTTGCCGGGGAATGTTTTTTACTTTGATTATTACTTTAGTTAATTTTTTTTTAACAATTTGTAATTATTTTTCTTTTATGTTTTGTTTTGTTACATTTGGTTGACCACCACTATTCTAATCTTTCTTGTGTTTGATTTTCTTTCTATGTATATTTGATTATAACATTGGCAAAATAGGAAAGCATTTGCAATGAACAATCTCAACATGGGTGATGAATGCATGCTTGAAGAATATTCAAGTTGTGAAATTTGTTACAAGATGCATTGTAATGGACAATGTTTGTTTTCGGGGAATAATTTGATTACGTCGAAGCTTATTAAGTTTAGAAAATATTTGAAATGCCAAAAACAAGCAATTGATACATTGGATGTGAGTTACATGCTATTGGGAGATTGTGTACCGGATGATTGGGATGAGGACATCACTCTTGTGGGAGATGGTCCTCCACTATTGAATGAGAAGGTACTTGCAAAGTATTATATTAAGCTTGCCAATTTGGATGAAGATGATATGCTTATGGGGGATGCCATGTATTTGGAAGGATTTCAAATGTGGGGGTATAATCCACTCTTGGGGATTAATAGGAAAAACTTGCCATTGCCCATGGATTCAAATTTTGGATTGGTAATTCAATCTAAGGAGACATCAACTAATGGAGATGAGCTTGAAGAGAATGATAATTTAATCACAAAAGAATCACTTGAGGAAGTGGCAATTAATGAGGAAGAGATCAAATCAAATTCTCTCGACTTCATTGATTGTCCAATAATTGATTTTGTGATTAAGCCACTTGAAGAGGTGCAAGTCTATTTAGTTGAGTTTGAATTGGATAGAATAGGCAAGTCCCATGACATTGGAAGGGGCAAGGTGCAAGTATTTCGAAGTAATGAAGAGTGGAGCAAAGTCAAAATGAGCAAAATGAGCAAGGCATCAAAAGCTATGTTTAGAGTGCTATGAAGTGCTTATGCGGAGAGTCGAGCTAATGACTTTAAAATAAGCGCTTAATGGGAGGCAACCCATTCTCTATCCGTTACTTGCTTTATTTTTATTTATTTTTGCATATTATTTACTTTCTTGCATTTTATTTACTTTCTTGCAAATAAGTTGGTTAGGCCAAGTCTTTATCTTCTACATTTATTTTCCTCAAGTTGGGTAGTGTGAAATAGCTCCAATACATTCTCATTTAATTCTAGCATGCACTCATATCAAACTTTCAAAGTAAATATTTGCTTAAAACTCATTTTTAAATCACTTCGTTCATATTGTCTTTTATCTTCAAGTGTGATTTAATATTGATGTGGATGAGCAAATTGTATTGAATTTATGAGTTAGAATTGAGATGTTGAATGTGATTTAAATTTTTGGGTCATTCACCACATAATATCTACTCTTTTCTTGTGTTTTCATAGGATGCTCACAAGGTTTTCGATGAAATGCCTCATTGGAGAAATTTGTGTTCAATTGATTGGAGGTTTCAACACAAGTTTGGAAGTGGATTGTTGGTGATTGCAATGAGAGTTTCACATGCCTAAGACTACTTATGAGTGCCCCACCACTTCTTGGGATGTCTAGTAACTTCTTTCCTCTTACTTTGATTTTATTTTACACATTGAGGACAATGTGCATTTCAAGTTTGGGGGTGATTTCCTATTGTGTATTGACATGTTAGATAGCCTTGCCGGCCAGGATTACTTAGATGTTTAAAATTATTATTGATTCATGATTTATGACAAATATGCTACTTGTGTCTACTTTTACAAAGTGCTTATCCATGCAAGATCATATTTATCTTGAGCACAATAGTCATGATGGATTGTTGATGAAGTTTAGGAATTGTTGAAGGGTGATGAGGTTAATGGAGTAGAAGAATTAGGTTGTGAGCTTGTATTTTTAATTTTTATCAACCTATCAAATGTTTCCCAAAACTCTAAATCTCTTGATCCTATTGTAAGACAAGTTTGGGGGTTGTCGACCCGGTGAAGGAGACGGTCTAGACGTATGGTGATTCCATGCATGTTGGAAATAAATTTTGTGTGGAGTGTATTTAGCCAAGTATAAGCTAAGTAATGACCGTATGCTAAATTTCTAAGCCCATTTTAAGTTTTGCATTGTATTGCATTGCCCTATCTCAAAGCCTTTTTTACTTGAGTAATTAAGACCATAGAAGTATCTTGAAACTTGGTGCTAGTTTGAAACTTGGGAGTCACCGGCCGAAATATCGCTACATGGGTCAATTAGAAAGCTTAATGAGTAGGGTATTCACACACACACTTGAAAAAAAAGCACTTCATCATTGCATTCGCTTAATAAGTCTACCCCACTTCATAGCCTTTTTGACTCGAGTTAATAAGTCCATAGGGGTATTTTGAAACCCGGTACCCTTTGATCTTAAAACAATTGGGGAGTTACCGACCTAAAGCTCGCTACATGGGTCAATTAGAAAGCTTAAGGGAGTGGGGAAGACACGAGCATTCATCACGTTAGTTTTTAGAAATCATGCATTTGTACTTGCATAAAGGCTTTTAGATTAATAGTGGGTTTGAATTGCTTAGTATAAGCTTGAATGTCGAAGCACTCATTTAGTGGAGAGTCACTGCATTTCTAGATTGTCGAAATTGTCGGTAAAAACACACCCAAACTAGAGTGGAAAAAGAAAAGAGTGATTTGAGAGTACCCTCTAGAAGTGCATCCTGGGAGAGGAAAGAAAAATATTTATTGGGGATGAATGTCATGGGTGGGAAAGAAAAAAAGAACTGACCACTAATGGTGGGTAGTTTTGACTTGAAACCTCTTTACTCATCAATATTCTCGAAACTTAATTGACAATTGAAAGTGACTATGCACACACACACCATCGACCATCGGATTAGCTAAACTTCTTTTTGGTAGCATTATTTGGAATCATACTTTTGAATTGATTATACAATTTTACACTTATGAGAAATTTGCAAGTTATCCAACTTTGTTGATCTATATTTCACATTACTTGATTGCACTAGTAAGTAATTTTGCTCGAGAGGAGCAAAAGCTCAAGTTTGGGGGTGTGATAAGTGTACTTTACACACTTATTTAGTTCCTACATTAGCAATTTAATTGACAAATAGAGCTAATATCTACATATATATTGTGTTTATCATGTACAATTAGGTACAACCTCAATTGGAAAGCAAATGGACAAGATTGGAGTGTAATCAAGCTAAAAGAGGAGCAAATTTGATGTCTAAGGACCTAATTGAAAGAAATCAAAAGTTCGAGGACTCAATTGCAATATCTCAGAAAGTTGGAGGACTATAGATGCAAATATTTCAGGGGCATATTTGTAATAAAAGTCAAAATTCGAGGACTAAGTTGAAGAAGACTAGAAGTTGGAGGAATCAATTGCAAATCATGGAAAGACGGAGCTGTAGCTTAACCACGCGATCGCGTGGTTCCACCATGTCGCGTTCGCGAAGTCAGGCCATAATCCAACTCGAGAGATTTCAGCTTAACCACGCGATCGCGAGGCACTCAACCAAGCGATCGCGTGGGCAAATTTTTACACAGTCGGATTTTATTTTCTTTTTTAATATTTTAAGTTAAGGGCGTATTTGGCTCGTATGGGGCGCGTTTTTGGACATTTTTAGGTCAGATTTTTGGGGGTATATATACCCCCACTTCTCTCTTCAACATATCCCCCAATTTTCTTGAGCAAACCCTAGCCCCCTTCCCTCTTTTCTCTCTTTTCTTTCTTCTTCTTTTCTTCTTCTTTTCTTTTCTTTGTTTTTGATTTAGTTTGTAAATTAGTTTGTAGTTTAGTTTTGTTTCTAAGTTACTAGCACCATTTGGATCAAAGAAGCAAGAAGTAAGTGGAAATACAAAGCATTGTTGAAAGATTCTTGGAGTAAAAATCAAGGGAAGTGTTGTATTTCATTTTTCTTGTATTTTTATCCTTAATTTCTATATTTTGTGATGTATTTTCATAAACCTTATCTTTTGTGGAATATTTATATAATGGGCTAGTTATTTTATGTTGGGATGATTGATGTAGCTTAACTTAGTTTAAGTAATTTTAATGTTTGTTTATTAATTTTGAACTTATTTCATGTGTGTTTGTTATTGAGATTATTCCATGTGTTTGATTGATCACCAAATATATATTTTGTAAAGTGTATGATAATCGAGAGATATTGTGCATTTTAGACCAAATAACAAATGCTCTAGGTTCTTGTTAAGGATAGAGATATACCTTAAACCCTAGATGATCCATTGAGCTATTTTCACAAAGAGTTAATACAATTGATTGTGCCTTAATCGACATAGAGATATAGTAGGTTAGACCAATTGATTAGGGTTGATTTCACTCGAGAGAGGTAATTAGCTAAGCTTGAAAAATCGGGTCTAACATTCTAAATGGGTAATTTATTAATTTGCATGTGTTGAGAAATTACTTAAGCGAGAGTTAAGTGAAATCATGAATCCCAACTATTTTATCTTTCATTTTTCTTATTTTAATTTGGTTTAAAACTAGTTTCTTTAATTTAGAATTTTCCAAAATTCATTTTTTTAATTGTGTGTTTCTCTTTATTGTTAGAATTAAATTAATTAAAGTTATATAATTTAGAGTATACATTCCTCGTGGGATCGACAACCCGGACTCAAAAATCCACTTTATTACTTCTACGCGACCCGTGCGCTTGCGGTACACTATTTTTAGCGAACAATCAACAAGAAATATCTATAAGCAGAAACTGTGTTAACAGGAGCAGGATCCCAAATGTCTGCATGCAAATATTCAAGAATAACCTTGGATTTATGAACAGTTTTACCAAATGAAGAAGTTTGTTGTTTTCCCAAAACACATTCTTCACAAAAACTAAGGCCATGTTCTCTTTACTGTTTTGAGGTCGTTTTCAGTTTTTATTTTCGAAAACACTAAAAACGCGTTCTCTTTACTATTTTCGAAAACGCATTTTGGAAAACAAAAAAAATTTGTACACAAAACCCAAAACGCCCAAAACCTCGTTTTGGCCGTTTTGTGTGTATTTCGACAAAAAATGTCCAAAACGCGGAAAACACGTTTTGGGAATTTTTTTTTTAAGAATTATCCTAATTTGGAACTAAGCTTAATAAAAAAACTTTATTCTTTTTATTTATTTATTATTTTTTTTAGAATTATCCTAATTTGGAACTAAGCCTAAATAATTTATTTATTTATTTATTTATTTATTTATTTTAGAATTTTCCTAACTTGGAACTAAACTTAAATAAAGTTTTATTAAATTCAATATCAACATTACAAAAAAAATTAAGTGAGAATTCTTGTTGTTATATTTCAAAAAATGCTTTGATAAATGGACTCTGGTGATTTTGAAAGAACTTGCATTTTCTGAATTTTAATAGAACTAGAGCTTTCTCAAATCCCTAACATGACCAAGTTGTGTTAATATAGACTCTTAATGCTCACATTAGTGTGTTGCATGTGACCATGTTTTCAGTATATTGTGAAATGAAATTTGAGTTTGGGTTACTAGTATTCTGCAAGCAAATTAATTAAAAATAGTTTAAGTAGAATTCTGCAAAATTTCAAACAGAACGTATTTTCCAGCTTTTCATTTTCAAAAACAGTTTTCAGAAATGACAAATCAAACGCATTTTAGCAAATTTCAAAACAAAAATGAAATCAGGAAACACAAAACATTTTCGAAAATGAAAATACAAAATAAAATACAAACAGAACGCCTAAGTTTCTGAAAAACATCTTTTCCAAAAAATCCATTTTTCTCTAACCTTTTAAGTCCTTTTTCTCATACATGGCCTAGTCTTTTATGCCACAAGTCAGACAGGTTATTGTCAACAGTTTCAATAGTCAAAGAAGTAGGAGGAGAATATTGCAGAGACAAAATATAAATGCCATTGGTTTTGACTGTACTTAAAAACAACAAATTGTTTTTCAAAATATTTATGTATCCCGTGCTGAGTCTGATTTCATACCCTTCATCATCTAAAATACCCAATGAGATGAGGTTTCTTCTTAAATCAGGGACATACCTGGTTTGATTTAAGATCAAATTGTTATTATCAGCAAGTTTTAAGGTCACAGTACTAATTCCTTTTATGTCACAGGATACATCATTTCCTAGTTTCACAGAACCAAAGGTATGGCAAGAAAAAGTATCAAATAAATCCCTATAAGGGAACATGTGAAAGGTACAACCTGAGTCCAGGATCCATTCATCTTTCATATTTGAAGTGGTTGTAACATAAATAACTCCACTATTATTTTGAATGTCTGCAGGTTTCTGTGGTTTATTTCTAGAATCATCTCTTAACTTCTTAAAGCACTTATCAACCAAATGACCTATCTTACCACAATAAAAACATTTTCTAGTTTCATCAGGCTTCCTATCAATTTTATTATCATACCTTTTAGTTTCAAACCTGTTTTGATTAAAATTTTCATTGTCATACTTCTTATCCCTAGGTTTGTTTGGTATGAAATTTCTATTTTGATAGTCTTTAGCCCGTCTAGGATTGTTTCTATTTTGGGCCCAGCCTCTTAAATTTCCTCTAAAGGAGTTTCTTCCCCTATGTAATGTGGACTCAACATTATAGGCCTCTTTGTGCTCAGACTTGGATTCTAATTCCTTATTCTTAAGAGATGTATATATTATTTCAACAGACAGTTTATGCCCTCCATACTCTAAAGCATTCCTAATGTCCTTATACTTATCCCCCATGTTATTTAACAAACACACAACTTTCTGGTCTTCAGTGGTTTTTTCTCCAGCATTTAGAAGATCCTGAGTTATCCTATTAAACCTGTCTATATTTTCTTCAGCACCTAAAGTAGGATCAAACTTGAAGCTAAAAAATTGTTTCCATAAAAAACATTTGTTTGGTAAAGAAACAGTAAGAAATAGTTCTTCATGTTTATCCCATAGGTCTGCAGCAGTTTTGGTATCCCCAACTGATGAGTTCCGAAGTGGCTCGAAGAGCGTTGACCCGTTGCACATGCCCGCAGGACCAATAACGAGGCAAAGAGCCAAAAGAATCAAGCAAGCAATGCAAGCGTGGATGGATGAGTGTTCGAGTGCAAAGACCTCATTTACGTTACATAACAAAGTGGAAGAGGAACTAAAGTTGTTACTATGCATTTGGATCAAATAACAACAAGAAATTGGGGCAGAAGCATTCTCACGGCGGTAACACCTACTTTTACGGCCGTAAAATGAACAGGGCGAATTTGGACAGAAAGGCCTTTACGGCCGTAACAGATCCTCTCACGGCCGTAAAATGAAGTAGAAGACTTCCAGCCGTAACCCAAAATTTTGTAACTTTTATTTTTATTCAGAAGGTCACTTACGGCCGTAAAAAAACTTGTCACGACCGTAAGCTATGATTTGGATTTTTGACCGTAAGTTACTTACGGCCGTAAACTTAAAAGTTACGGCCGTAACTTAGCGCCGCAAATTAAAAACCTAGTTTAGGCATTTTTGGCGCTTTAGTTTAGGTTGAATTCTAGTGTATTTTTAGTTGCTTTATTTTGTGAGCCTATTTATATGGCTTTATTCAGCATTGTAAACAACAACTTTTATTCTTGAGATTAATGATATTGAAGGTGAGATATTCCCTTAATTTCCCCATTTGTGGTTCTTATCTCCGCATCGTAACGGGTTTTGGGTTTAATATACCCATAGTTCTTGCGTCGTGAGGTCGGGGTTGCATTGTTATCGTCTACTAATTGGATTTTAGAGCTTTCCGGCGTTTAATTCCGCGTGTTCTTGGTGATCCCCATATCGGATCACATCATCTGGTATCAGAGTCTGTCTCTAAATCCAATTATTTAGTATTCCAGTTCTTTTTCTTTTATTTCCAGATTTTTATTCATTCAAAAAAAAAAATTCCAATTCTTGTTTCTTGAAATTTCGTTAGAAAATTCAAGATTTGCCAATTTCTATTTCTTGTTCTTGATTATTCTTGTAGAATAGTAAAAAAACAAATCCGAAATTTATTAAAAAAAAAAAGTGGTGTTGATTAAAACAAGAATCAAGAAAATTTTTCCCAAATAATTCAAGAAATCTTTTCTTGAAAAATAATCTTTGGCAAATCTTTCCAACAATCATTGTTTCCATTAAATTCCTTATTCTTGATTCCATAAAACTTCTTCTTGAAATAGAATTCTTGTTTCCATAATTTCCTTCTTAAACTTCCTAATTCCAATTTTCCATCAACTTTCCTTATTTGCACTTTGGGATTTATTCCACAAGTACCAAATCCGTGACTAGTTCGGTGGGTTCTTTGAGAACGTGGGAAAAAGGGAATAGAGAGGAAAAAGGCAGAGTGGTGAGATTAATAGAGGGAAAAAGCCAAAATCGAGTGATACACGAGTGGTAAAAACACGTGAGGATCTTTATTTAATTTTTTCTCTTTTCTTTAATACTAACCACGTCGCAGAAGGATGCTTCGTCAACGGAAAAGGATCTGCAAGACTTTAAAATGCTTGCAATGATGGAGGAACGGTTTGCAAAATTGGAGGCAAGGTTGGATGCCAAGTTGGAAGCAAAATTTAGTCCACAATCCGGCGTGAATGTGGAAAGGGTGAATAATTCGGGTGAGACACGTGGTGCGGGAGTTGTTCAACCACATCAAGAAAAACCACGCAATTTTCCTAATTTACGGAGGCCACTAAGGTATGACTTCAACCCACAACTTAGAGCTAGGAATGAACCTGTTGAGGTTGTTGATAGTGATGAAGATAGTGGTGAATTGTCTATTACTAGTGTTGGTAGGAGACGAGATCGGGGAGAAAGACGTGATAGGGGATATAGGCGTGATCGTAGGGATGATGTAGATGGACATGTTGGTAATATAAAAATGTCCATTCCCTCATTTCAAGGTAAAAGTAATCCGGAAGTTTATTTTGAATGGGAAAAGAGGGTAGAGTTAATTTTTGATTGTCATAATTATTCCGAATCTAAAAAGGTTAAATTGGCAGTCGTAGAATTTACTGATTATGCTATAGTATGGTGGGATCAATTGGTTACTAGTAAAAGGAGAAATGGGGAGAGGCCTATTGAAACTTGGGATGAGTTGAAGGCCCTTATGAGAAAACGATTTGTGCCTGGACATTATTATAGGGATCTCTACCAAAAACTACAAACCCTTTCCCAAGGTAGTAAGAGTGTGGAGGATTACCATAGGGAGATGGAGGTTGCCATGATTAGGGAAAATATAGAGGAAGACCCGGAGGCAACCATGGCTAGGTTTTTAAATGGTTTAAATATAGATATTGCTAATGTTATTGAATTGCAGTATTATATTGATTTGGAGGAGATGCTTCACATGGCCATGAAAGTGGAGCGACAATTAAAAAGGAAGGGAACTTCAAAATTCTCTACAAGTTCCAATTCTTTTGGAAAGTCTACATGGAGTGGGACTTCTAAAAATGAAGGGGTTGTACAGAAAAATAAATTTGAGGCACCGAAGGGAAAAGTAGAGCCACCCAACAAAGGTAAAATTGCTTCTGATTCTCAAACTCCTAGGACTAGAGATATTCGTTGTTTTAAATGTTTCGGCTTAGGACATATTTCTTCACAATGTCCAAATAAACGAATATTGGTTATACGTGATGGGATATTAAGTTCGGAGGATGAGAAAGAGGGAGAGGTGGAGGATGAGTATAAGGATATGCCAGCTCTAGAGGATGTTAGTGAAAATGATGATGGGGACTATGCAGTAGCTAAATCACTTGTCACTAGGAGAGCCCTTAGTACTCAAGTTAAGGTGGAAGAGTCGGGTGAGCAGCGAGAAAATATATTTCATACTAGGTGCTTTGTGAATAACAAGGTGTGTAGTTTGATAATAGATGGTGGTAGTTGTGCGAACGTTGCTAGCACTACTCTAGTGGAGAAATTGTGCCTACCTATACTAAAACACCCTAGGCCATATAAGCTACAGTGGTTAAATGAATCAGGTGAGATTAAGGTGAATAAACAAGTGGTAGTTGATTTGGCGATTGGGAAGTATGAAGATAGCGTGGTTTGTGATGTGGTACCAATGCATGCGGGGCACATCTTGTTGGGCAGGCCATGACAATTCGATAGGAAGGTTATTCATGATGGTTTTAAAAATAGGTATACCTTCACTAAAGATGGGAAAAATATCAAACTAATGTCTTTGTCACCTCAACAGGTCTATGAAGACCAATTGAAATTAAAAAGTGAGGAAGAGAGAAAGAGGGTCGGGACCACGATCCCGGAAAAAAGAGAGTTGAGTGAACAAAAGAGGGTCGGGACCACGATCCCGGAAAAAGGAGAGTTGTGTGAAAAATCGAGAGTTGGGACCACGATCCCAGAAAAAGGAGAGGGTGTGAAGAGTGTCAGTAAAAATAAAAGAGAGAAAACAAAGGTGAGCTTCTACGTAAAATAGAGTGATATCACCAAAGCTATTTCTACAAATAGGCCAGTGATTTTACTAATGTACAAGGAATCCCTCCTTGTACTTGATGAAGCTAACCACTCCCTCCCCAGTTTAGCTGTGTCTCTTTTGCAGGAATTTGCAGATTTATTTCCCGAGGAGATTCCTAGTGGGCTGCCACCAATTCGAGGGATTGAGCACCAGATTGACTTCGTACCGAGAGCAGTCACCTCAAACAGGCCAGCTTATAGGAGCAATCCAGAAGAGACCAAAGAGCTACAAAGGCATGTTGAAGAGCTGTTGAAAAAGGGCTATGTTCGGGAAAGCATGAGCCCATGTGCAGTACCAGTTCTGTTGGTACCTAAAAAGGATGGGACTTGGAGGATGTGCGTGGATTGTAGAGCAGTCAACAATATTAGGGTAAAGTATCGCCATCCCATACCTAGACTTGATGACATGCTTGATGAACTTTATGGTGCTAGTATGTTTAGCAAAATAGACCTTAAGAGTGGTTATCGCCAAATTCGTATGAAAGAAGGTGATGAATGGAAACCGCCTTCAAAATCAAATATGGTTTATATGAATGGATGGTTATGCCATTCGGCCTCTCAAATGCACCTAGCACTTTTATGAGGTTAATGAATCATGTCTTGCGTGCTTACATTGGTAAATTTGTTGTGGTATACTTTGATGACATTTTGGTATATAGTAAGAACTTAGGTGATCACATTAAACATTTAAGAACTATTTTGGAAGTGTTGAAAACTGAAAAACTATATGCTAATTTTAAAAAGTGTACTTTTTGCACGGAAAATGTAATTTTTCTTGGGTTTGTTGTTAGTGCTCATGGTGTTGAGGTAGATGGGGAGAAAATTCGTGCTATTAAAGAATGGCCAACTCCCAAAAGTATTACCGAGGTTAGGAGCTTCCATGGGTTGGCTGGGTTTTATAGGAGATTCGTTAAAGACTTTAGCACACTTGCAGCACCACTCACAGAAATAGTCAAGAAAGTGTAGGATTCCATTGGGGGGAAGCACAAGAAAAAGCTTTCAAAGTACTTAAGGATATGTTATGTTCTACACCGGTTTTAGCTTTACCTAACTTTAACCAAACCTTTGAGGTTGAATGTGATGCATCAGGAATAGGTATTAGAGCAGTTCTTATGCAGGAAAAAAGGCCGGTTGCATTTTTCAGTGAAAAGCTGAGTGGGGCAGTTTTGAATTATCCTACCTACGACAAGGAGCTTTATGCTCTTGTTCGTGCCTTGGAGACATGGCATCACTATCTGTGGCCAAAGGAATTCATCATACACACTGACCACGAGTCACCGAAACACCTCAAGGGACAAGGTAAGCTAAACAAAAGACACGCCCGTTGGATGGAATTCATTGAGACGTTTCCATATGTCATCCGCTATAAGCAAGGTAAGGAGAATGTGGTAGCAGATGCCTTTTCTTGCAGGTACGTACTTCTAAACTCTTTAAATGCGAAGTTACTTGGGTTTGAATATGTAAGAGGTATGTATACTGATGACCCTGATTTTTCTACCATTTATGCTTCATGTGAAAAAGGTGCAATTGATAAATTTTATATGCATAATGACTATTTGTTTAGTGTGTGAGGCTTATGGTGGGGGGTTAATGGGACACTTTGGTGTTATTAAGACGTTAGAAACTTTACAAGGGCACTTTTATTGGCCTAAAATGAAAAGGGATATTCACCATATACGTGAAAGGTGCATAACTTGTAAACAATCTAAGTCTAGAGTCTTACCACAATGTTTGTATACACCTTTGCCCGTACCTAATGAACCTTGGGTAGATATATCTATGGATTTTGTGTTAGGTCTGCCTAGGACAAAAAAGGTCGAGACTCGATATTTGTAGTAGTAGACAGATTTAGCAAAATGGCACATTTTATTCCTTGTAATAAAACTGATGACGCAACAAACATAGCTGACCTATTCTTTAGGGAAGTTGTAAGACTCCATAGGGTACCTAGGAGTATTGTGTCTGATAGGGATGTTAAGTTCCTAAGCTACTTTTGGAAAGTCTTGTGGGGGAAGATGGGTACTAAATTGTTATTTTCTACTACATGTCACTTGCAAACTGATGGTCAAACGGAAGTAGTTAATAGGACATTAATCCAACTTTTGCACACTATAATAAATAATAATTTAAAATTTTGGTTGGAATGTTTTCTATTTGTGGAATTTGCTTATAATCGATCTGTGCATTCTACTACTTCATGTTCACCTTTTGAAGTTGTTTATGGTTTCAATCCGCTAACTCCTCTTAATTTAATTCCTTTACCTGTAGATGAAAGGAGTAGTTTGGACGGGGGGAAAAAGGCTAAGCTTGTGAAAGAACTTCATGAGAAGGTGAAAGGGAAAATTGAAAAGAAAAATGAGCGTTATGCGACTCATGCCAACAAAGGTAGGAGGCAAGTGACGTTCGAGCCGGGTGATTGGGTGTGGGTGCACTTGCGAAATGAGTGATTCCCAACCCAAAGGAAGTCTAAGTTGCAGTCAAGAGGCGATGGACCTTTTCAAATTATTGAAAAGATAAATGAGAATGCATATAAGCTCGATCGTCCAGGTGAGTATAATGTGTCTGCTTCTTTTAATGTTGCCGATCTTTCTCTGTTTGATGCAGGTGATGATTCGAGGACGAATCCTTTTCAACAGGGAGGGGATGATGAGTTCCGGAGTGGCTCAAAGAGCGTTGACCCATTGCATGTGCCCGCATGACCAATAACGAGGCAAAGAGCCAAAAGAATCAAGCAGGCAATACAAGGATTCATGCAAGCGTGGATGGATGAGTGTTCGATTGCAAAGACCTCATTTACGTTGCATAGCAAAGTGGAAGAGGAACTAAAGTTGTTACTATGCATTTGGATCAAAGAACAACAAGAAATTGGGGCAGAAGCATTCTCACGGCCGTAACACCCACTTTTACGGTCGTAAAATGAACAGGGCGAATTTGGACAGAAAGGCCTTTACGGCCGTAACAGATCCTCTCACGACCGTAAAATGAAGTAGAAGACTTACGGCCGTAATCAGATTCTCACGGTCGTAACCCAAAAATTTGTAACTTTTATTTTTATTCAGAAGGTCACTTACGGCCGTAAAAAAACTTGTCACGGCCGTAAGCTATGTTTTGGATTTTTGACCTTAAGTTACTTACGGCCGTAAACTTAAAAGTTACGGCCGTAACTTAGCGCCGCAAATTAAAAACCTAGTTTAGGCGCTTTTGGCGTTTTAGTTTATGTTGAATTCTAGTTTATTTTTAGTTGCTTTATTTTGTGAGCCTATTTATATGGCTTTATTTAGCATTGTAAACAACAACTTTTATTCTTGAGATTAATTATATTGAAGGTGAGATATTCCCTTAATTTTCTTCTTGTTCTCGTTGAACAAATTCGAACTTATCAAAGGATTTGACAACCTTTGTGGCGTTCCCCCTTTCTGGTTCTTATCTCCGCATCGTAACGGATTTTGGGTTTAATATACCCATAGTTCTTGCGTCGTGAGGTCGGGGTTGCATTGTTATCGTCTACTAATTAGATTTTAGAGCTTTCCGGCGTTTAATTCCGCGTGTTCTTGGTGATCCCCATATCGGATCACATCACCAACTTTCCTAATCACTGTATCAGATAGGTGAAGGAACATGATACTCCAGGCAGGTTCATCTAATTCAGTTCTCCTTTCCTCAATCATAGTTTCAGGTCAGGTCTCATCTATGGCTTTAGCACATTTTAGTTGAAGTAATAGGGCTTTAATTTTCTGTCTCCATAAACTAAAATCCCCCTTCCCATTCCATATTTCTACTTCAACCTTAGCAGTATTCATGTTTAAGGCAATTATGGGAGTCTAAGAATGCACAATTAAGAGCAGGAACAGTACAAAGTAAGCAAATTATGCAATCAAGTGTAAAACAAGGTTTTACAAATTTCAAATTGTACATGCAATTTACAACACAAGGCACAAAATTAATACTGCAGATAACAAATTATACAGTAGTAGATCAAACTATGTGCAAGAATCAGTAAAGGTAACTTTCTTTCCCTCAACCCTACTTGGTCGGCCAAGAACTCCCTCAGATTCCCGGATTCTCAGAAGGAATCCTGGACAAAGGTGAGTAAAAGGGACCAAGAGGGCTTCAACGGAGGGATAAAGAAAGAAAGTAAAAGAAAACAAAGAAAAACCCTAACAGATTTTCAAGATATCACCTGATTGCTGCGATTTTTGAAGTTTCTTTTGAAACTTTCAAGCAAAGTTCGATCTGTCCTCAGATCTTTCACGATCAAGTACCAAAATGCCAAGTTACCACAAAATCCATAGCCAAAATATGCAGATCTCTTAAAAAACTCAAAGGTTTCAAAAATAATCAACCCTGAGCATGTAAGATCTGGGATTTTTCACAAATTTTTGAAGTTTCAAGAGGAAGAATAAAAATCCCAGAAAACCCAAACAAAAATTCCCCAAAACATTTTCCCGTATCAGAAACCCTAAGGCTCTGATACCACTGTAGAGAAATTAAGTGTAAAACAACCCAACAAATCAGTGAAATATTATTGATTTACAAAACTTTACTAAGATTGTATAAACGTTTGAATAAAAAATTATTCAAGAAATTTACAGAAAACCTAAAATACCAAAGACGCGAACTGCGTACAAATTCTCAACAAAAACTCTCAAAATCTCAGAAACAAATTGTTTTTACAGGAACACATAAACTCCTCTAACAATTTCAAAAGGGCACCACAAATTTCTTCTGAAAAACAAAGTGAAAGAGAAGGAAATCGCCAAGTTCAAAAGAGGCGTAGTGAGAGAAAATATGAGAGAGTTCAGAACGAAGATGAATGATTCAATCAGAATAGATGATTCCAGAGAGTCCTCGCCTTTTCATCTGACTTAAAAGATAAGGCAAATCCAACGGTTCAAACGGCTCCAGGTGATTGATCAAATGGTAGAAAACAGATTCAGTTAACACGATAAAATCGTGTTATGATAAAAACACGTTTTGGCTCCGAGTTAAAGAAGAAATGGGCTCAGCATCCTGGTAAATATTGGGCTTGGGGAAATGGGCTAAGTACTGAAGGCAGAAGGACCAAGCTGGTTCTGAATGGGCTGAAGAAATGGGCCAATTGACTTCACAATGTCAATGACGATCAGTGAATATTGATCAAAGGCGTAATTCGTGAAGATTTCGTGATTGTTTGAAGAGAGGTCTTGAACATATAAGCTTCACAGGAAAAAAATAAAAAATAAAACACAATTCCTATATCAATCTTACAATTTGATTGTTGAAGATTTTTAACACCAATAATTTAGTGTCGTCTATGGGAAGCGGTACGGTTAACCACGAGGAAAAAGCGTTAGGAAAAATTGAACAATTCTATATATATATATATATATATATATATATATATATTGGATAATCGTCACCACTTTTACGCACACACTTTCTTGCTCAAAATTATTTCTAAATCAGAAAATTTTCGCCAAAAAAAAGGAGGGAAAAAAACAAGTATTAAATGTAATTAATAAAAATTGGTATTAAATGTTGGTATTAAATAAAAATTGGTACTAAATGAAAGTTAATAATAAATGTGAGTCATTAATATATATATATATATATATATATATATATATATATATATATATATATATATACGCACATACAAAAAATTTAATTAAACGCCAAATTTTAAAAAGCGTGTGTATTTTTTTTCCTATTTTGATTAGTGTTTTGTTTTTTAAAATTTCGAATTGGGTAATATATTGTAATAAAATATTATTTGTACTATATTTTTACTTGATATGATTGCACAATCAACATATTTTCATTAGTACCAAAAAAATATATCTTGAGTACCGTGTAAGACATTATCATTTTTTTAATGTGTGTGATTAATAATATAAACTAGATGATTTCATTTGCCCACCTCCAACCCCATCCACCACCCAATCCTTACCCCGAATCTCAATCCACCATATCGGCGTCTCATCGCCACCACCACCACCTTCTCCACCTCCGATGCACTACCACCACCTCCACATGTGACTCATCAGCTCTCTCTGACGATCATCACCCATTTCTGCAAAATCACCACCACCACCACTCTGACGCACCACCACCACCACCACAGCAATACCCATCACTTCAACATACTGGTACAGATTTTCTCAATAAAGTAAAGAATTTACGTCGCTTTTTGGAATAACTTCCGCCTATAAAATGTCGGTGATATTTTTGTATATATATTTTAACAAAGCAACCGACGCATATAAATAGCTTCGATTAAAGGCGCCTGTTTTTGGACAAAAATCGATGCGTATGCCTAGTAAAACGCGTTGGTTGTTTAAGAGGACCAACGCCTAAACCCATCTTACAAATATAACCTAAAGCTCATACCCTACCCAAATCTGAATCTCACTCTCTCTTTCTTCCCCTCGACGTCGCTTGCACCTCCCCCCGCTCTCTATCTCTCTTTCTCTCTCAGCGCACCGCCTCGCCGACCACAGTCGACCGCCGCTTTCCCAACCACGGTAAAGTCTCATTTTCCAGTTGTTTTAGTTTTATGGGTTTTGCATAGGGATCCCTGTAAATTTGTGTTTGTTTCGATTTTTTGCTTGTTTTAGTTTGTGGGTTTTGTAGAGGGATCCAAGATTCAGTTGATCAGCAGCATATGGAGATGGAGGTCATCAACTAGAATTCTTCATAACACGATTCTTCAAATTTTGGTGGTTTTGTTTGTTTCCTTGTCCTTGTTTCATTTTAATATTAGCTATGATATGATATTTTTAGACAATACGTGTTTGCATATGTTAATATTATCTATGTGTGCTTGTTGTCTCGAATTGCTGTTTATGGATATTAATTTTATGTGTGAATAATGAATTGGGTTTAATTTCTGTTGTATTGGGATTTAGGGGGCATAGAATTGGAGTCTAATAATTCGGATTCCAAGAATATGCTAAAAGAAATAGAATTTCTTTTTTCCATTTCAACTACAGTATCCAATTCTTTGTCTTCAACAATAGCTTTAGGTTTTATTCTGTAACAATTAAGATTGAAGCTGTAGAAAAGATCTAGCAAAAGAAAAAAATATTGAATTTAAACATTTTTAGGGTGTTGGGGTTGGGAGGGGAGTGGAGGTCTAGGTCAATAGACTAACATTGATCAAGATCCTCTATTGCTTACCTACTTGAATTAAACTCTAGGTGCTTTTCTTTGTGCTTGAAGTATGTTTGTTTTGTTAAATATGATGTCACACTTATAGCAGTTTTTGTAAACGTATTTCGTTTTGCATTCATAACTATTTCAAGGTAGAGAATCTTGATCATTGTTTGCAAAGAGCACTTGTCTGGAGCCAAAAGGAGATGGTGTAAGAGTCCATTTTGTAAGTTGGATCTATCTTTTACTGCTTCTTAAGCTAGCAAATACTTGTTTTTGTTAGAGTGTAGGAGGTGTTGAATTTTTACCCTATAATTTTCCCCCCTTTTGGGAATATATGTGTACAAACATTCAATCCCTAATATCTTGAGTTGACAGGCACCGAATGTTGTGAATGCTTGGCCTACTATGGGATTTCTGCCAATCTTGTTAGCTATCTTACCAAAAAGTTACATGAAGGAAATGTTTCGGCTGCTAGAAATGTCACCACTTGGCAAGGCATTTGCTACCTAACTCCCTTGATTGGGGCTGTCTCTGTACCCTTTTCTCAACACAACCAGCAAATCAAGGCCTATTGAGTACTTGAGGTTTACAAGTTTAGGTGTCATTGGAGTTTTGGTGAAGGTATTTTCTATTTCCTCACTGGTATTGATTTGGTTTGCATAGATAAGTTTTTTGCTTTACTGGTGAACATTTTTATGGTTTCTTAATGTTTTTATTATATTTACAAGGAGTTGACTTTACCGTTAGTCACAATAGACGGAAATTGTGTTTGCTGTGTGTTCATTTGTTTTCATTGTGGCCAATCTTTCCCTTCATCCCTCTCCTTATGATGAGCACATAACTCAGATATTTCAGTAAAATGTATAATTCTGCTTCTTGATTTAGATCTGGTATTACTATTTTCTGGTGTTGAAATATAAGTGTGCTTTTATTTGCAAGCTCTCTCTTTGCTTTCATATAAAATTCATATGGTTTGAGTTGCATTCTTGCATTACAGATTTATTTCCCAGAGTAGCTGTGAAGCATTGAGTTTAAATTTAACTTATTTTTTCTTTATTTACTAGGTTTTCCTTGGCAAGGCTCATCCAGTGCTTTTGTGGAGCTTTATTTGATGGTCAGAGGTACCGCACCACAATCAAGGAAAAGGATCTCAAGAAAAGAGTGGTATTTTATCACGTGTTCGTGGAGAGCTCGGCCTCAAGGTTTATTTTGAATGAGGGGGCTGTGATGTCAAAATAATAAGTTTTGAGATATAATTGTAATGATTGAAACAACAAAGATTGATTTTTTTCACCTATTGATTGACATTTGTATTTGATTGGCATATATATTTGTTAGTATTGTATTTTTTGGATTTCATGATTTGAATTTAGTTGAGGTTTCACCCAGTTTACTAGTTGGAGAAGGAACAATCGACGCATAAAGTCTATTTATGTGTCGGTTTTTGACCAACAACCGATGCATAAAGTCGACTTTATACGTCGTTTTACAACAAACACATAAAGTAAAGACTTTGTACGTCTTCGTCAAATGCGTCGCTTGTACATTCAATGCATTTTTGTTTTTAACAATCAAACGATGCAAATGACTCTTTTTGTAATAGTGATAGTGACACCATGTATGTAGCAATATTCCAAAAATCAGTGACATACACACATAGATATTTTAGTAACTAATCATCTTATAATCAAGCAATTAGTTAGGCTTCTTTCCATTTTAAATTAGGCTCCCTAATTCAAAAAATTATAAAGACGATGAAAGAGAGTAATATATGAATGACTTATAAAGTGTGACTTGAACAATAGACATGTGACTTGAATATTTGATTTTTTTTTTTTTTTTTGACATAATGCGATAAATGTGAATTGAACACCACATTTGTGACCTAACCATTTGAAATGTGATCTGTGAAGTAACGCACCAAATGTGACGTGAATAAAACATTGTGACAAAATGTATTAAATGTCGCTACAAGAAAAATGACCTTTTGCAACATGCAAACGGAAATATTCGTTAATTGCATGTTGTTAAAAGGGGTCTACCGCAACATTCAGTGATTTCATGTTGCCATTGGTTGATTTATTTGACATTTAGGGTGCGTTTGATAGCGAGGGTGAAATTTGGGTGAAAAGAAAATGAATTCCAGGGAATTGAATTATAGGGAATTGAATTCCTAGGAATTAGAAGTTTAATGTGTTTGATTGATTTAATTTTCTAGGTGAAAAAAGTAGGGAATTTTTCAACTTTTGTTGTTTGATTGACATTATTTTTCATGTAAAATAAAGTAAAATTGATCTATTTTAATAAAAAAAATATTTTTTTTAAAAATTTTTTCATACATTTATACTTGATAATAATAATGTTAATTTTTAGAAAAAAAAAAATCAATTCACAATAACAAAAATGATCAAACGTAATGAAAATAATATAAGATTTTCACTGAAAAATAAAACTTCCTCCTCCCCTTGGAAAATGAATTCATTCAAAATAAGGAAAATACTGAATTTCGAGACAAGTGGAAAAATGAATTCCATGAAAAATTTAGGCAACCAAACAGCGCAAAGTTGAAAATTCACATGGAAAATCATATTTTCCATGGAAATTTTGGCGAATCAAACGGACCCTTAGCAACATTCAGCAAGTGAATGTTGCTAATTATAGCCTTTTGCAACGTTCGTTACGTGTTGCAAAAAGATTAGCCTTTTGCAACGTTCGTTGCGTGTTGCCAAAAGATTAGTCTTTTGCAACGTTCGGTGCGCGTTGCCAAAGGGTACCTTTCGCAACGCGTAGCGCTTGTTGCCAAAGGTACCCTTTTGCAACATGCAAATGCGCGTTGCGAAAGGTATTTTTTTGCGACATGTAATGCGCGTTGTCAAATGGTAACCTTTTGGAAATGCGCAATGAACGTTGCCAAAGAGTTTAATTGGGGAAAAACTTCATATTATCTAAAATTATGGGACTAAATTGCAAATGTTGGGGGCTAAATTGTAAATTTCAAAAGATAACAAAATCAAAAACCTAAGGCCCTGTTCTCTTTGCTGTTTGAGGTCGTTTTCTGTTTTTATTTTCGTAAACACTAAAAACGCGTTTTCTTTACTATTTTCGAAAACGCATTTTGGAAAGAAAAAAATTTGTACACAAAACGCCCAAAACCTCATTTTGGGCGTTTTGTGTGTATTTCAGCAAAAAAAAGTTCAAAACGCGAAAAACGCGTTTTGGGATTTATTTATTTATTTTTAAGAATTATCCTGACTTGGAACTAATCTTAGTATAATATATATTTTTTAATTGAAATAATCTAGTTTGGAACTAAGCCTATATATATATATATATATATATATATATATATATATATATATATATATATATATATATATATTAATTTTAGAATTATCCTAACTTAGAACTAAGTTTAAATAAAGTTTTATTGATTTCAATATCAATATTACAAAAAAAAATTAAGTGAAAATTCTTGTTGTTATATTTCAAAAAATGCACTGATAAATGGACTCTGGTGATTTTGAAATAACTGGCATTTTCTGGATTTTAATAGAACTAGAGCTTCATCAAATCCCGAACCTGATCAAGCTGTATTAATATAGACTCTTAATGCTTACATTAGTGTGTTGCATGCAACCATGTTTTCAGTGTATTGTGAAAAGAAATTTAAACCTGAGTCAGTAGTATTCTGGAAGCAAATTAATTAAAAATAATATAAGTAATATTCTGCAAAATTTCATATAGAACGGGTTTTCGAACTTTTCATTTTCAAAAACAGTTTTCAGAAATGACAAACCAAACGTGTTTTCAGCAAATTTGAAAACAAAAATAAAAATAGGAAACACAAAATATTTTCGAAAATGAAAATACAAACAGTACGCCACCTAAGGCTGCGTCCTCTTTATGTTTCAATTTTCTGTTTTCATTTTCGAAAATGTTTTCTATTATCCATTTTCTGTGATTTTTTTCGAAATTGCTGAAAATGCGTTTGGTTTGTTATTTTTGAAAACTGTATTCGAAAATGAAAAGCTGGAAAATACGTTATGTTTAAAATTTAGAAAAAAATTATTTTTGTATACTTGTAATTATATTGCTTGTGAATATAAATGAAATAAAGATATCATATTTGAGTTGCATAACAAAAATAAATGAAATAGCCCCAATCACACAATTTGGTTATGCCAAAAAAGTTCAAAAATTCATCTTACCTTTCTAAAGTAATCGTTCCACATTTGGATAGTAATTTTTCCTTCTAAAGTGATCGTTCCATTTAATACTTTATATATATACATCCTTCAAGTAAGCACTCATAACGTTTAAAATTTAAGTTTCAATAAAATTTGCAAAAATCAATTTATGTTAATTAATGACGCCCTTACAAAATAAGTGTCTACAATACAAAAGTAAAAAAAAAATATTTAATAATTAAGCACACGATACATTATCAGAAAGATGGTTGAATTTGGAGTTCGACGTATAAAACGGAGAGCAATTCGGAGTTGTACTTCAAAAGTTATACACGTTTGAAGACAATGACCTATAAAGCAAATACGAGAAGGATTAAATTGAAAAAAAGTAAAATTTTGCGGACTAATGTGCTAGAAAATCTAAAGTTGAGGGACCTAAGTTGCAAATAAATTAGGGTATTTTTGAAAAAAATTTCAAAATTTGAGGATTAAAATGACAAGTTTTGAAAATTAGGGACCAATAATGTAATTAAAAATGACAAATTTCAAATTTTTTTGATTATTTTAATTTTTTTTAAGTGGAAAATGCTCGTTTTTCGTATTTTCAGATTATAGGTATAATTTGTGGAAAACCCGAAAAACGTGATCCTTTACAAAATTTTGAAAACAATTTCGATTTTTTTTTCTTCCCGAAAACGGCGCAGGAGAACGCGTTTTTCGCGTTTTCAAAAATGAAAAACGAAGAACGGCTGGAAAACGCCAAAGAGAACGTAGCCTAATATACAAAATAATCACTCTCGTTCTCTCACAGCTTCTCTCCCTCTTGATCACCTCTCGCCGCAGCACTCTTAAGTCTCAACGACACCACTCCGATGACTCTACCACTTATACTCGTCACTCAAACACACCACTCCCAAATCCCATCCAGTTCTGCCTTCTGTTGTCTGCAATCTGCGTGCCTTAGCAGCGTTGCCGCCACTGGAGTTTCAATCTCAACTCTCGTATCTCAACTCTGTTGTAACGTCCCGAGTTCTAGATACCCGGAGCATCACGTCGTCATCTCAAATTAACTTTGAAAATAATAATTTAGCGAAAATGAATTTAATAACTGAAATTCAATTCACAAAATTTTATAAATTTGACTAAAACGGCCAAAAGGTTCGAACAAAAATTAAACTTGAACATAATAAAATAAATTTGTAGTCTCAATAGTTCGAGTATGAAAAAAAATAACTAAATAAATTTGTAATTTGAAATAGAACATTTTAAAGACTTATTAATAGCCACCATCGTACGCCTCGTCGCCAACCCCGTCATGTGCAAAATTTGTTTTTTGGAAAACATGTGTATTTCAAAAAAATACTCAGTAGACTCGCGCACAACAATCATTTAATATTATAAATTAAAATATATAATCATGATATTCAAGTCTCAGGTGTCTAACGATCACCAGTAATCTCATGACCAAGTAATAAATACAAGTTCAAGTCTTATGCATTTAAGCAAATAAATTTCTCATAACATAATCTCATGCTTGTAAAACAAGTTATTCTCATGAACACATTCATATATGCTAAACTTATAATACAAATAATAATTGATGCGCATTTTTGAAAAGAAAGAAATTTGTAAATTAGAGTCTACCTTATTTCTTGAGTATTGAGCAAACGGGATAAATACTTTCTAATGTTCTCGGGTCTCGTCTAGCCCTAAAACTAAATAAATTAAAATTAGCATTTTGGGATTTAAAGTTTTAAGATGAAAATAAAAGCTTAGGGGTTGAATTGAAAATCCAAAATAATTGGTATGAAAAGAGTTGGGCTAAAATAGAATTTTTAGAAATCTTGGGGACTAAATCACGAATTTAAACTAAGGGTTGAATTCAATACTATAGGAATTGGGGTCTGATTTGTTAAGCACCTAAATCTTTGAAACTGAATTAAAATATTTTGAATTACAAAGGGCTGAAATAACAACTTTTTAAAAAAGTGAGGACCAAAACTAACGAATTTGAAAGATGGGGACTAAAAGGACAATTATCAAGTCACAAGATTAAAATTCCAATTTCATTCCCTAGTCTGGTTCATCAGAGAAACAGGGAGAGAGTCGCGACGGAACCTCTCTCCCTCACCCGGCCCGCTGCCGACGATTCACCGACGAGGCATCGTCGTCGTGTGGCGACGAGTAGGGTGGTAGTGCAGAGGGTGGCTTTGGGTGGTTTTGGTACGCATTTGGGTTCGAAAAAACAAGCAACCGAGGCTTGGAGGTCGCGAGTGAAGATTCGTGTGATGATTGAGGTAAGTGTATGGGTTATGTTTATTTTTGAATTTTGGGTTTGATTTGGGGAGAAAATGGCTTGGATTTGAGGTCGGTCAGTAGGAGGTGGAGGTGATGTCCGGTTGGGAGTTACCACCGGAGTTTGGCGTGGGGATGGAGGGGGTTTATGTGCAGTGGGGATTGATTTTGAAACCGACGCAGTGGTTACTGATGGAGGTGGCAGTGAATTTAGATGCGGTGGTTTGAGGTGGTGGTGATGTTATTTCGATTCTAGTGGGCAGGGGGTAGTTTTGGTGTGTTGGTTGTGTTGTGACCTTCCAGTCGACCATGGGGCTCGATGTTGGTGGCGATTGGTCTCGAGGGTGAAGGTGGTTGTGAAGTTGTGTTATGCTCATGGTGATTGAAGACATCAGAGGAGTCGCTATGGAGGTTCAGTGGTTGAACGATGGAGGTGGTTGGGAGAAATAAACATAGGTTGCTTGCTTAATTTTGGTAGATTAGGGCAAAATTTGTGGTTTATGGAAAGATTTTGATATCCAAGCTGCATGGAAAGAGGAGGTGAAGTTGGAAGGAGAATCTGTGATTTAGTTTCCCAAACAAATTGATTGGCTTGATTTAGGTGATTTGATATAATCTTGCTGAATTTTGAAACAAAGCAACGTGAGGAAAAAGTTTAAACACAAAATGGTAAATTGGGCTTAAAACTTGAATTGGGTTTAAGTGTTTGGGCATAAAATGATTAAGTTTTGGGCTAAAGTATGAAGTGGAAATTACACACACCCCTACATTTAAATATCCAAATTAAAAAATGACGTGAAACCTAAATAAGTTCAAATTTCAGGTTCTATCAAGATTTTAATAATTAATTAATTAAATCTACATAATCTAAAATTAAATTAATTATTCAACCCAAAGTCACACAATACAACTTCAATCCTTAATTATTCTCTCTCTATATTTCTACAAATCCAATTCAAAACAATTCAATCTCTCCTAACCCGACCGTCGACCACCTCGACACCTCTACCTTTCCTCCAAAATCACACCCAACATCACTGGCGGAGCAATATTCGAGGTACAACGACGCACTACTTGAAACGAGGCAGCGCCGACGCTACTGTGATGGAAGCAGGCAGGCGGCGCCCTTGCAGCGGCATCGCGCTTACATTTTTGTCTCTCTCTTTCTCTTTAATCTCATCTCTCTTTCTCTCTCGCGTGTGGTGTGTGGTGTAAGTGGAAATGGTGTTGGCGTTGGGGCTGTGAAGCGTTGCAGCGGTTGTGGATCTGTGATGTAAGTGGTGGCGGATCGGTGGATCTGCAATTGGGTGGGTGAATCTTAGGGATCTGCGACTATTATTTCGGATTTGCAGTGCCAAATGTTGGGGTGGTGGTGATGGTTATGTGGTGGCTGTGGGTGGTTTTCCAGCAGCAGTTTCTTGTCTTCTTCTTCTTTCTTTTTTTCTTTTTATTTTTTATTTGGTTGGGGGGTTACAGTAGCGGGGGCGGCGTTGGGACATAAACGATGGTGTCGTCCGGTGCTCGTGGTGATGGGTTTCAAGAGATGTTTGCAATAGCAGTTTCTTTTCTCTCTTTTTTTTTTGGTTAAGGACGTCGCGGCTGCGGCAGCGTTGGGAGGGCGTGGCGACGGCGGGGATGGTAGCGTTGAGACGATGGTGGTGGACTGGTGGTGATGAGTGGGTGCTCGTCTGATATGTTGTGACCTAATAACTAATGTTGTGACCTGATAATTATCAGTCAGTCGTGCGCTAATATTAATTTAATACGTTGTGACCTAGAATAATGTCGGGACCGACAAATTTGACATTTGTGTAACCTAATGATTTAGTAATTTATGACCTTAAAATCAGATCTAAAACTTGTGACCTAACAATTTAATACATTGTGACCTAGAAAAAAGTCGGGATTGACTAATTTGACATTTGTGTGACCTAATAATTTTGTAATTTGTGATCTTAAAATCATTTGTGAAACTTGTGACCTAAAAGATTTGTGTTTGTGACATGAAAATTATGCAATGTTGTGACCTTAATATGCATAATTAATAAAATATTTTTAATTATATAACATAATTAATTAATATTAATTAAAACCTGATTTTTGAATATATACAGGTTTTGTCTTATTTTTGAAATATGTATTTGTAAACCCCATAATTATGTATTTTTCTCAAGTATGAATCTGATATTGAACTATTTTAATAAAATTTGGAATTGGAATAGGATAAATTTAAAATAAATTTAGTTCAATTTCACTTCATTGGCTAGCCACTTATAAATAAATAAATGGAGAAAATAGTAGCGATGCGATTTTAAAATAAAATATTTATTTAAATAAGTCACGAAAAAAAATCTCAGCCGCTACAACCTACCCCCTTAAAATAATTTCGTCCTCGAAATTTAAAACTTTCTTGATCAAAAATATTTAGGCACTAGACCAAAATTTCTTCTTTCGATTTCAGGTAGCTTCATTACTACCATGTCTACCTCCATTGGACTTTAAAAACGAATAATGAACTGGAACAAATTTAAAATTGTAAATTGGACTTTTAAGGTTTAAACGAATTTAAATTTCTTTTTTAAAATCTTAAAATAATTAATATGTATAGACGAGAGCGCTAATTTTGAAAATAATTATTGTTAAGGTTGGAGAGTCGTAGCGACAAGTTTGGTAAAACTAACTTTAAATTTTGGAAATTTCTTAGTCGCTACAATCCCCCCCACTTAAAATAATTCCGTCCTCGAAATCTAACTCTTTTATTCTGGGAGGCCTGGGTATTTTGTAAGATGACCTCAACTTTATTATATCTATCCCATTGGACTTTGTATAATTGATTTTAGGACATGGCATGAAGTTCCAAGAACGTATTTAGTTACGCAGAAATAGCCGCTAGGGACTATGACAATTTTAGACCTAGGCCGGAATGGAATATCAACCAGCATGTTGGGCAAGTGAGTTACTTACGTAATCGAGCAATGCAATACGACTATGTGACCAATGACTTCCAGTCGATCAATCAGTTGATCTCCTCCTTTTCGGATACTACACGGGATATAGCTCGTTTGATATACATGGACGTGAATACTTCCATTAACGTGGATCTCGAATACGACTCGTCCTGCGAGAGACTTGTGGCGTACTGGCCTATGTACCACAAGGACATTTTGGGATTCTCTCCAGATGAGGCGCTCGCACCCGAGCCCCAATCGGGGCAAGGAATTGAGTTGGTGCCCGAGAGTGATCTCGAGGAGGACCCAGAAGAAGAAGATCCGGAAGAAGAAGAACCTGAAGAAAATCCAGAAGAAGAAGCCGAGGAGGAACCAGAGGAAGATGCTGAAGTAACACTAAGGGAATTCTCGGATGCCGAGTCATGTGTTACCCAGTAAATCACTAGAGTTGATTGTAGAATAGGCTTCGCTTAATTTTTTTTTTTTTTTTTTAAAAACTATGTAGCATTTCGCGCCCTCCTATTTTTGTATCCTCACTTGAAGGACTTTGAGTTATTAATAAAGATATTGTTTTTAATAAGGATATTTTTTTTTGTACACTATCATGATGTTTATTTAATGTTTTTGTAAAAAAAATAAAATAAAATCGAGAAGTTGAATATATTTCTTTTTTTAAAGGAAATGTCAAGGCGCGAAAGTAGAAGTGCCGTGGATCAAGCTACCCCAGAACAGGGCCCCACAGCCTAGTCCACAGTTATCAGGGATGTACTTCAGGCAATACAAGGCTTGAGGTAAGCTCCGACAGTTCCACAATGCCGATAATAGAGCAATTCAGAAGGTACCGCCCGCCCACATTTGATGGCAAAAATGGTCCACTAGCCGTCGAGGAATGGCTACAAACTATTGAGAAAATCTTCAGGCACATATCTTGTCTTGAGGATAAGAAGGTTTTATGTGCTGAGTTCATGTTGGTCGGAAGGGCCGGCTTTTGGTGGGAGTCCGCATCGTGAGCTAGAACCGAAGCAGAAACAGGCAACTCTAACTTGGGATGAATTTAAAGCCGAGATCAAAGACAAATTCTTTCCACAAGCCCTCCGAGACCATAAGGATACTGAGTTTCTGCGCTTGACTCAGGGAGAGATGGACATAACGGATTACGAGAGAAAGTTCGAAGAACTATCACGCTATGCTCCACATCTGGTGGAGACTGAGACTAAAAAGGCTCGTCGATTTGAGAGAGGCCTACGCTCAGAGATTAGGCAAATTGTTAGTTCGCATGAGTTGCCTACCTATTGAGAGGTTGTAAGGAAAGCTCAGGTCGTGGCTTATGCTAGTGTAAAGTATGGAGGACAGGGTTCCGAGAACAAGTGTGGTAAAAGAAAATGGCAGAACCACAATCAAAATCAGAACGCGAGGGAGAGCAACGCTCCTAACAAGAAACCCAACAATAATCTTAATGGAGGACATAAATCGAGTTTCACTCCCTTGTGCCCTAAATGTCAGAAGCTCCATCGCGGGGAGTGTCTATGGGGTAAGGGCGTTTGCTACAAATGCGGGAAGCCGGGTCACATGGCAAAGGATTGTCGCGCTAGGTCAGCTGGGAACAATGGGCAGACAGGAAAGGCCAGGGTATTCTCTATGATCTATGATGACGCCAATCGAGATTCTGATGCGAGCCCAGGTATACTATCAGCATCCCTATATTTTGGTCTAATGGTAGTGGGTTTCTAAGAATCTTTGTACTTAACCCCTAGGTACAAGGTTCGAAACCCATGGAAGGAAAAAATTCACTTCCTGGAAACGAGGCTGACAACCCTTGAGGACCAGGACGACCAGGGGGAAGTGGAAAGACCATGAGTCTAACACGAAGAAGGCCCCAGTGATTCCATGAAGTTTGTACTTAACCCCTAGGTACAAGGTTCGAATCCCTGAGGAGGCAAAAATCCACTTTCTGGAAACGAGGCTGCCAGTCCTTGAGGAGCAGGACGACTAGGGGGAAGTGGAAAGACCATGAGTAGACTGCCGGCAGCCCTTGAGGACCGGGTACGCTACAAAAAAAAGGCTCTTTTCTGGAGATAACCAGGTAAATAAATGGAGTTAATTTCATCATTTGTTGGGTCGTTGCTCACTGAATTTCTAAATCAATAAATCTGATTCATAGTCAATGAGTCATTGAAATCCCAAAAATTGGGAATGGTAGACTGCCAGTGGGGTGAGTGGTCGATGATAACAGTGGGTATTGGTCGGTCAGAGGTAGCCCAGGTGTTGCTGGAGAATGTGGGAAGGATTATGATTAATATATGAGTGGTGGCTTGGTAGAAAAAAGAGTATGGCCAGTCAATTTCTTAGAATCCCGAAGCTTATTTTCCAGTGTTCTGAAAACTAGATCTGTCTGACCAGGAAAACAGGGTCCAGTTGTTGCTTAAAAACCGTATTATTAGAAACCTGTACAAAACTAGGAAAAACAGATGGTTCAACCAAGAACCTGTGACACCGTCGCGGATGCTCCCATTTACCTTATGCTCACCAACATGGTAGCCAAAAATCTAAAAGAAGAAACATGAAAATTTGAAGGAAGGATCAAAGCACAGAACTAATATGTTATCTTGGTCTCTTATGATTGCAGGAAGTGTTAGGGGTGGTTTAATCTGTAGATATTATTTGGGCTCATTTAAATTTATTTAATTGCCATTTTATTTTTACTCTATATTTAGGGTTATAGTTGTATTTGGGCCCATTTAGTGTTAATTTGATGTAAAGTGCATTTTAAAATAATTATTGAATATTAAAACACCTTCTTACTTGGTTACAAAAATCCTGTATTCTTAAAAAATGAAACTTTAATAGGATATATATATATATATACATATCAAGAATATGAATTTTTTATTTGATTATATTAATTACCCTATGGACCTCGGTTCAACACTTTGGCCCTTGACCCCTCCCTTTTTCAGGTCAATGTTCAGGTCAATGTTCAGGTCAGTTTATAGGAATTGGCATTTTCGCTGCTTAAAATATGGTCTATTCATATGAGATTTGGAATGGAACAATCCTGGGATATATTTTCCCATATAGATGGATTTCGCAGGGAATGAATGTTCTAGGAGTCGATTTTATAATGAGCATGATTGGGATTGTAACTTGAATGTTGCTTCCATTCTCTTATACCAAGTACTACCTTCCTCTTTCTATGATAGTAAAATTCCAATTTTAACAAACAACAAACTGAAAAATATTGATGGCTACCAAAGGGTAATTATTGAGGAAAAATGTCAATTTCCAATTGTTTGTCCCATAAAATGTGAAAAGCACTCAGTATCACTTGAATGATGTGGTACTACATTACTCACTTATAATGAAGTAAAATATAAGGACTCGATATAGTTCATGAAATTCATTTCCTGAGTCTACTGCTTAATTTTATGTATTAGTCTTTGTGATTACTATGAAATTCATTTGTAGGCAGAAGTTGTTGAACTTGGTAAGGTTAGACACAATAGACTGGGGAACTTATTCAAATCTGGGTCAGTGATGAGAACTTTTCATTCGCAAGTTACACATGGATTGGCGCGGTGTCGGTGTTCATTTCGAGATAATCATAAACCAAGAAATTTTTGGTTATTGTCACTTAGTACCAAATAGCATATCTTGAAGGTATGGTTTGTTTTATTAAATCTTTCATGTTTGGAACCACTATTAAGGATTATCTATTTGAGTTTACTAAATGAGGCTTAAAAATTATCTATAGTTGATGATTCAGCTTTTATTTTGGAAGCGAAAATCACCATGGGTATATTTTAGCAAAAGGATTAACTTATGTTTGCTTAGAATTATCAATTAAGTGATGATATGATTCTTCAATAGCCAATCAGGAAGAGTGTAGACCTTTTAAGGAAAATATTAGAAAAAACTTGCCTGAACAAACAGGCTCTGAATGCGATGGACATAATCTTTTTTCTTGAATTTGAATAGATTAGGCGTTTTGTGAGTTTAAAGGATATGGGGAACCGGACGTGAAGAAGTTTACTGATTAAAGTGAAAAGATAAGCATCCGAAATCGCACCATCAGAGCACCAAAGGATAATATAAAATATGGTTAGGATTCAAGTGAAAACTAGTTCTTCCATATCTAGCTCATTTTACCATTTGGTTGCTTGTTAAGCTGATAAAACCCTCTATTTGAGAGCTTAATATAGGCATCATTGGTCATACAAGTGGTTGACTATTTTTCCCCTTTCATATGAATCTTATCTTTTCCTTAAATACGATCGCATTATGCTAGCTAGGAAATAAAAATATATGCTGTATTTTTCACGTGTCTGATTCATGAACTAGAGATATTTTGAAGTAGTTTGGTCACTTTGAAGTTGCAAGATGTGACACACCTCTTTGATAATTGATTATAGTTCTGGCCTTTGATAATTGGTAAGAACCTTTTGGTTCGAATTTTTTCTCAATTCTTCAAAATTCAGGATAAGCTCTTTTTTCCCCACGCTTAGGAATCTCTTTCTGCTCTGTTCAAATTGTTGTTATTGGCCACTATTAATGGTGGCATTATTGTCATCTTACTTCCTTTTCTGTTAGTTTTTGCAGATTAAGTGTAAGGAAAGGGTGATGGTGACATTCAAGGAACTCTTTCTACCAGTAAAATATTCGGTGACTACCCATTATGATCACTCTAATGATCAATGGTTAAAAAATGTACAACTCATCTCAGGCTGAATTATCAGAGATGTAAAGAGGAGATGGATGTAGTAAGTGATTGGGGTCAATTCTACCTTACCATAGCTCCTATTGCCTAAGATTCTCACTGTCTCTAGCTGCGTTTAATGTTGCCTTCATGAAGGTAATTGATGGTTTTTTTTAATGGTGTATGTTAACCTTTATGTCCATTTTTTATAATTAGGGAAACATAACCCGAGCTTAAATTATGTGTTGGTTTAGTGTTGTATTTCTTTGGATGGGTAAAACAATACATGCAATTTATGTCTGTGTTGAGAGTTTATAGTAATTTGATTCCTCTACTTGTAGTTCTTTGATATTGTTAATAACGATATTAGAATTGGCCAAATAGTTCTATACATTAGTAACCAGGCACAAATTGGGTCCCAAGGAAAAATTGTTAGCAAGGTTTGGCATTGATTACTTATTCTGTTTATCACAATTTTTTATAAGTGCAGGCTCATTTCCTCAATTGACATGCGCAAGTATAACTCGGGAGCATATTATATTTTCAATTTTCTTACTAATGATCATTTTTTCTTTTACTGTATAGAGTGATAGAATGCAAGATACTACTGCATCTCAAGCTAGGAGAGGCAAAGATGTTCAAGAGATTCCTTGGGATAGGCTCAACTTAACAAGGGATAGACTCCTTGTGTTATTATCTATTACAGTGATTGTCACTAGTACTGATCCAGGTATATACAGATCTAATTAATCCTCACTAATTACATTCTCTCTTTAATAAATTAGGTGGTACATTTACAGTTAATTAATTGACAACTATTTGGGTTCATCTTTTAATTAACTCTCAACTTAGGATTAAACATAGTATATTTTTTTTGTTTGATTTTTTTTCCCCTTAGTTGTGTGTGTTGTTTCTGAAATGTTCCTTTCTTGCTGTGGAATATTGAATGAATTTTGGATTGATTTGATTGTAGTTTGATGATGAATGAGTTTTTAGTTTGATGTTTTAAAGTATTATGTTGGTTGTGATATCCCTTTACAGGTTGACTAAGTCCAATTTATAGGGGGGACTCTGTCCAAATTTCTGTAAAGTTTTACAATAGAAAATGATAATTTTATTTAGTATGATTTATTTCTACATTTTTGCATTCAGTGCAACTAGAGTCCTGATGATTAAACTTTTATAATGTCTTTGCAGGTAAAAGTCAATTTTGTAGTTCTCTCACAAGATGGTTTGTCATGTGCACAGTTCAAGCTAGACTTCAGAAGCCAGGGAAGTACTCATCTTTAATGATGATTCGTGTTGAAAATGGTGATAGTAGTTCCTTTTTGTATGGATGCTGGTATGCTAGAGATATTGTTGTAATTTAGAGGGATAGCAAATGTCAAACTTTAGATGTGCAATCAAATAGGTGAAAAACCTATATTGCAGATTTTGTTTTAATATAGGAGAATAAAGTACCGTAATTTTTGTTAATTATTAAAATATGTGGTATAATTTTCTTTAAAATTCTATTGCATTTTATTTTGAATAGTTGATTTATTTTTATAGCACGCATGTTTCATATTTTACATATTACATATATGTTTGAGAAATTTGTTGGTTGTCAGTGAAATTATATATATTGATTTACAAAAAATAAAAAAAAAATGTTAAAGATCAACGACAACGCGCAATGAGTGTTACTAAAAGTATCAATGGAAACGCGCAAAGAGTATTGCTAAAAGTATCAACGGCAACGCGCAAAGAGTGTTGCTAAAAGTATCAACGGCAGCGCGCAAAGAGTGTTGCTAAAAGTAACAACGACAACGTGCAAAGAGTGTTTCCAAAAGTATCTACCACAGCATGCAAAGAATGTTGCTAAAGGTCTACCGCAACACCCAATGAACGTTGCTAAAGGTCTACCGCAACACCCAATGAACGTTTCCAAAAGTATCAACGGAAATGCGCAATGAATGTTGTCAAAGGTCTACCGCAACGCGCAGTGAATGTTGCCAAAGGTCTACCGCAACGCGTAATCCATCCTTTTGTAACACGCAATGAACGTTGCCGTATCCTTTCCCTCTACGGCAACACTGCGATTTGCAACATGCACATGAACGTTGCAAAAGGTTTTTTGCAACATTTTTTGCGCGTTACCGTAGGCTATTTTTGTTGTAGTGTGTGACGTGAACAACAAACTCGTGACCTGAATAACATAAATTATTCAATCACCCCCAAATACGAGGGAAAAGGAACTTAGTTATCGTAAAAGCCCAAAGAAATTAGTAAACAAACTCTGACCGGTGCTAGGTTTAATTAATAATCACTAATGCTGGTGCAAAGAAAGGAGTGAAACTTATTCAAATTGTGTGAAAAGTAAAATCCCATTTGGCTTAATATGATTTTTCTACTTCGAAATTCGGAGGAGAAAAAAAGGGTAAAATAATTCAATACCTGAATTACAGAATGTGCATATTTATGCCAAACAAGATAAGAACGAGAGGGTTTTATCTGTAAATTTGCAACATTTCCGCACAAAACGATTTCCATATAGTGAATTGTGAAGGAAAATAGGAACCTGCTGCGGTAAAAAAGTGAGTATGAATTTGTTTTAGACGGACAACATTATAAATTTTCTTTAAGCGGGGACGATGAGCACTTCTCCAGTACGAGCTATCATCTTGGGTGTTGAGAATTATTCAGTCACCTCCAAATATGTCAGATGTATCCGACCAATCTCATGCAATGAACAACAGCCTGATGCTGATGAGGGCTGTTGTGTAAAATCACAAGTGTATGATATCGCAATCAAGTAATAAAGTGACTTTTTGAGTCGAGTGATCGTTCCCACGAGGACTATTTACTAAGTACCGAAATATGTCAGTTCTTAACTTTATTTGAACAAATGAAAGAAGTTTAAGAATAAAAAATCTAGAATTAAGAAATTGAACTAATGAATTAAAAAGACTTGTTAAATTGTTTTGTTTTTAAATATGGTTGAAAGTAGTTGGGATTCACGAACCCACCTAACCAATTAAATCAATTCCAATTCCATGTTCTATTTCCTAAATATGTGTTCAATCGAACTCACTAATTCAAATTGAGATTCCTCTCTCGAGTTTAAATCAATCCTACCTAAATAAGTCAACTTTGTATCTCTACAGCGGGTCCGAATATTCCTTATCTAGATGCATTATACACATGAATTCACACACGATCGCAATAATAACAAGAGTATATCTCTATCTCTCGTTCAATTACCGGATTTATTACCTAGATCTATGTTATTAACTTACCTCTCGAATTATGGAAATAACACATAAAATCATGAAAGAGTGGCAGTTCATTCACGTATTAAACACAATAATAAATCAACACATGCATTGAAGCATTAAAACAAGGAATATGGAATTAAAATAATTAACTAGGTTACATCGTTCATCCCAACATTAAAACTAGTTACACATCACTATGAAATAACAAAAACAATAAAAATAAACGTTCTTTGAAAAACAAAATAAAGAATAGAAATCTTGCACCAAGTTTTTATTCTTCAATTGTCTTCAATTCGCGTCCCTTTGCAATGCTTGATTCTCCAAGGAATGGATGATGAAATCTCTATTGTGGCTCGTTCTATTGAGAGGCAAAGGTCCAGATTTCGTGTCTCATGTGTTGTATATATAGGTTTTGAAGAAACCTAGGTCAAGAAAGAGAGAATTCTGTTGAAAATCGCGAGAAAAAGCTACAGTTGGCCCAGCCGTAAAGCTACGGGATCGTGTGGTATAAAACCTAGAAATCACGCACACATGGATAAAACATTCTATTGAAAAATTCGAGGCACCTCGTGATCGCGTGGTAGGAATTCGGCGATCGCGAGGAAGGACGTTGCAATGCAATTTTCCATCTTTTCCCGGCGGTGTAAGTTGGTCCCTGCCTTTTAATTGCACCTCAAGACCTCAACTTTTGATTTAGGCGATTTAGTCCTCATACTTTAGTATCCTCTTGATTTGATTGTTTCAACTTTCAACTCCTTCAATTGGGTACTCCAACCTCTGATTTAGTCACTTTGGCACCAAGCATGTTTCCCGGTTGTTGTCACAAACTCCTTACTTGTCTAATTTAGCTCCAATTAGCCATCCACTTATGCGTTTTTCCCATTGATTTCATCATTCTTCATCTTTTGGGATATTTTCTGAAAAGTAAACAATAAACACAAATTAAATAGAAAATATTCCAAAACGACAATAATTAAACCTAATTTAGACATACAAATAAGTGTATAAAATACACTTATCAAATACCCCCAAACTAGAACTATTGTTCGTCCTCGAACAATGTAAACTAAACTAATAAATTATAATAACCACATGCAATTGTTTTTGTCATGTCAACATGTTTACCGAATGTCTCAATAGTCCAAATCAATTCAAGCTTGAGGCAAGAGTTATGAACAACAATGCAAATTAATTTTTAGTTATATCATGCCAGATTTTCAAGTGTGTGTATGAATAGCCAACGTTAAATGTATTCCTATGCAAAAGATATACTCAACTTTGTGTGGCTCATTATGCATGTTCAAGCCCGAATCCCATGTGGTCAATCTATGATTTCTAATAAAATTCCTTTCAACCGCTCATGGATGATCACCGCTTTCTACTTTTCTCTCACATCCCGGGTTTTTCTCTTTGTAGGTTCTAAAAATATTCTTTGCTTTTTCCACACAAGGTAGTCAGAATCAGAAATATGCGTGGATAACAAATCAAAGGAAAGTAGACCCCAATTCTACAACCTCAACCACCACAGCTCAGTCAACAAAGCTTATACCATGCAATTATATATATTTTTTTTTCTTCTTTCGATGGACGACTTTTTCTTTTAATTGTCCCTGCCTTTTACCATCTTTGTACAGAACTTTTCATACTTGCTTTCTATATGACCCCTGTAGCGGGCTTTCAGATCGGCAACTCCAAAACCAGTTGGCTTTAGGGTACCAGGTTCAAAGAACCCCTAAGACGTACTTACCCGAGTCATAAAGGCTTAAACAGAAAAGTTAAAGATGTTTTAATATCTTATGTGTAAGTCCACTCTCCGTACTTGCTTTCTAATTGACCCTTGTAGCGAGCTTTAGGTCAATGACTCCCAAGCCAGTTGGCTTTAGGGTACTAGGTTTAAAAGACCCCTCGGACTTACTTACATGAGTCAAAAAGACATTTGAAGAGCAGAATAAGACCTTTAGCATTTTTCTATTTTTATGCTGGGAATGGTTTATACCCGTTGACCAAACTGTAATGACTAAATTGCAAAACCAAGAACCACAGACCTCCAACCCATCAATGCACACAAATTCCAACCATTCTACTCCCAAACTTGCCTTTGAGCATGATTGGTTCTAATTTAGGGATGGGATTTCTAATGATCTAAGTTCAAGGATTTTCAAGTCATTCTTAAGTTCAAATTGCTTAAACTTTTCCCCACATGTATTAAACAAAATCCCTCACACAAGCAATTATCCAACGCTGGCTATGTACGCAATGAATATGAATCTAGCAAAACATAACTAGTTCAAAATAAGTTCATGCTTTCATGTTGTCCAGTTTTCAAGTCTAAGCACAAATTGATTCATACTATATCCTAGGTAATAAACAAGTTAACACATTTTCAATTTTTTTTTTTAATCTCAATAAAATCGAATGGAAGCATAGAATGAATATCATGAATATGGAAGCAATTTTCATGAGTGAGATTTTCCACCCCCAAACTAGAAAGAAACATTGTCCTCAATGTTTTCCAAAAAGAATTAAAAATGTAAAACAAGACAAAGAAGAGATAACGAGAACTTCCCAGGTGCATTGGAGATGTTTTGTAGCCTTGAAGCCGCCATTAGCATTGCATTTGAATGAATTGGACCATTTTCCTGCTTTTCCCGACGTGGTTTAAGGTGTTTTGATTATTGTTTACCTTGCAAATAAGAGATAATTAGCATTAGAAGTCATAAACATCAATAATAAATAATGGACGTTCAGTACCACACCCCCAAACTAAAGTTAAAGCAAATTTTTTTAATTTTCAACAATGGTAGACCACACATAGTCAAGCCTTGACATTGCCTAGACAAACACAAATTTTTCTGAGTCATCTTTTTATATGTTAAAGTTCACAGCATGGTCTATAACATATTAAAAATTCAGGTCATTTGGAGTTCAACAGGGTCATGAAAAATTATGGAGAAGTGGGTGATGTGAACTGAATTTCTGATGCAATGGCCTGCAATGGGGCTGCCTTGATGCAATGTTGGTTTTCATGATTTTCATGCAATGTAGTGTACTAATTCATGAACTAAACATACATACTCAATAATAACCATGTCATGAAGATAAATGCTCGGAAGAATTTCTCAAATTTGAACAAAAATCTCATTGTAGCATTTTATCAAACACTTAATGTGCATTACAAAAATCAAAGAAAGTGCATCAATTTGGAACATTTATTAACCCAAAAATTTTACCTATTAAATCACAAATCATATTCTCCAACATCTAACCTAAACCCATTCTTCACCATTCACAATTTCAAAATCACAAAACTCAAATAAAATTTCAAAATTTTGAGTAAACATTGATTTAAGTGAAGCATTTCATACAGTTTGCTTGATTTTGAAGTGAATGAAGCGATGAATTTGATGCAAAGAAGTGTTGATGGCATACACAAATAAATGAAAATCATGTTTGGAGTGATTTGGGGAGAGAAAACGAGTTTGTAATGTTTGAGATTGAGAAAATCAAGTAAAAGGCTTTAAATTGCCAGAACTGGTCCTAGTTCAACCACGCGATCGCGCAATAGTTGTACTGAGCGATCGCTCAGTTGTACTTGTCCGGCAGCTTTGAAATTTTTCCTATTTTTGAGTTTCTACCTCGTTTTTAACCCCCTAATCACATCATGATGTATGCAATGATTTTCCAAATATGAACTTCATGATCTAAACTAGTGTGTTTAATGTGTGGGATGGCAATTAAAAGCCTAGTTTAACAAAAATATGCAAAATTAAAAACATTCCTAAATATGCAAAAATAGTGCAACAAGCAATAGAGTTTTAACATGCAAACATGTAAAACTCTCAAACATATTACCTATCATGCATTTATCTAAAATTCAGCAAATAAATAAATTATGAAAGCGTAATAAATAAAAGGGAAGAAAGGTTAGATTGGCTCCCAACAAGCGCTCTGTTTTAAATCTTAAGCCTGACTTTTGCACATCGAAATCATGGAGGCTTGAAAGATCTTCTTGAAGCTCTGCACACTTTGCAATTTCCAGCTTTACACTTTTCAACCTTGTCTTGCACCTTGATGACTCCATTGTTTGGGAACTAAGCAAAATTTGGTTTTTCCTCTTTCTTCGAGTTATTTCTATCATTCTCAGCTTCTAAAATCCCTCTTTGTAACATCGAAGCATTCTCAAGTTTTACCCCTTGCTTCACATTTTCTTCGGGTTTCTGGATCACTCCTTCAACCTTGAAGCAACTTTCTTTTACAACTTCAAGATCTTGCCTTGTCTTGATGCTGAAAGTGACTTATTCCTTCTCGACCCTAAAGATGATTTCTCCATTTTCAATGTCTATTAAAGCTCTTCTAGTAGCTAGGAACGACCTTCCAAGAATGAGGGGCATTTGAGTGTCCTCTTCCATGTCTAGGATCACAAAGTCAACTGGGAAGAAGATTTTTTCAACCTTAATTATCACATTCTCCACTACCCCACATGGGCACTGAATGGATCTGTTGGCAAGCTTCAGTGTGATATTGGTTGGTTTAGGTTCCCCCAAACCAAGTTTCCTGTACACAGATAAAGGCATTAAATTAACACTAGCCCTAAGTCACATAGAACATTATCAAAGCTGAAATTACCAATAGTGCAAGGGATAGAGAAACTCCTTGAATTAGTCAATTTTTGTGGTAATTTCTTCTGCAATATAGCCCTGCATTCCTCACTAAGAGCTACTGTTTCATAATCTACCAGCTTTCTTTTATTTGACAGCATCTCTTTCACGAACTTCAAATATAGGGGCATTTGAGCTAAGGCTTCTGCAAAAGGGATGCTTATATGTAATTTCTTGAGAATCTCCAAAAAATTCCCAAATTGCTGTTCCAGATTTTGCTTCCTAAGTCGTTGTGGATATGGAATTGGAGGTACATAAGCTTTGACTGGCGGTCTAACTCGAACTTCTTCTTCAACTTTTTCTTGAACTTCAAGAGTCGACCCCTGTTCTTTTTCACTTTTCTGCTCTTCCACCACTTTTTTCTTTTGGCTCTTCTGCATTTCATATTCCTCTACAGTCACTTCAGATAGTTGAACCCCGCTCCTTGTTGTTATTGCATTAACATGCTCACGAGGGTTTGTTTCAGTATTACTAGGTAACTGTCCTAGCTGTCTTGTTGAACTGCTAGTTCCCAGCTCTCCGACCTGTTTTTTCAAATTTTTTATTTCAGCTGCTTGATTCATTAATTCTCCATTCTGACTCTTGACCAACTGGATTAACACTTTTATGTTCTCGGATATGTTTTTCTGAGATTGTTGCTGTTGTTGTTGCTGAAAATCCAGGTGGGCGCTGAACAATCTGATTGTTAGACTAAGAAAAATTTGGGTGATTCTTCCATTCTGGGTTGTATGATTGTGAATATGGACCACCCTGCTATCTGTTTTCCACGAAATTGACCTGCTTTGGATTCGATTGATTTTGCTGTAATGGGCAGAAGTTTACAGCGTGATTCTCAAAGCAAAAACCATACAAAACCGTTTGTACTGAATTCACTGGCTGCGCACCCATACTGTCTATTTTCTTTGTCAACGCATCCAGCTTAGCACTTAATGTCGTAATTTCACTAACTACAACAATTCCTCCAGATTTTAGTATAGATCTATCTGAGTACCACTGGTAACTGTTTGCAGAAATCTTCTCAAAAATCTCAAATGCTTCTTCATATGTCATATCCATTACAGATGCTCCAGCTGCTGAGTCTGCATACTTTTTATTCTCATCCGTCAACCCATTGTAGAATGTTTGAACTAGTATTCAATCAGCGATTCCATGTGTAGGACACTGTCTGATTAGCTCGTTGAACCTTTCCCAAGCCTCAAAAACTGATTCCCCAGGCTGTTGACTGAATGATAAAATCTCACGCTTTAGCTTTGACATGCGGCCAGGTGGGGAAAATTTATCTACAAATTTCTGGCTCATAAATTCAAAAGTGGTGATTGTGTGTAGGGGCAAAGAGTAAAACCAGGCTTTTGCTTTGTCTGCCAAAGAGAATGAGAATAGCTTTAATTTCACGGTGTCATCTGAAACTCCATTCATGCGTTACATATCACATAGTTCCAAAAATGTCCGAAGATGTGCATGAGGATCTTCAGATGGAAATCCATAAAAAACACACGAATTTTGGATCTAGGATATCAAGGAAGTCTTGATCTCAAAATTATTAGCTCGGATTGCAGGAGGTACAATGCAGGTTCCAATGGTCCCCACAGGAGGAACCATGTAGTCTCGTAAAACGCGCCTTTCATGATTTTGTTGCTGTCCATTTACAACTGTTGGCAGATTTTGTTGATTTCCCTGATTATCCTGAATTCTATCATCTGTCATGGCTAAGTCTGTTTGTTGATTCGCTTCCAACTGTTGTCTACGCCTCTGTCGAAAGGTGCGTTCAATTTCTGTATCAAAAGGAAGCAAATCAAATAACTTAGTCCTTCTTAACATAAATTAAATAAAACAAAAATTAAAAACAAAAACTGAAAATTAATATTAAAATAAAAATAAACATAAGCAAAATAAAGTTCAAAGTAAAATAAGAACTAATGGGTATCGATATTAATTAACAGTCCTCGGCAACGGTGCAAAAAACTTGTTGTGTAAAATCGCAAGTGTACGATATCGCAATCAAGTAATAAAGTGACTTTTTGAGTCGAGTGATTGTTTTCACGAGGACTATTTACTAAGTATTGAAATATGTTAGTTCTTAACTTTATTTGAACAAATGAAAGTAGTTTAAGAATAAAAAATCTAGAATTAAGAAATTGAACTAATGAATTAAAAATTAAATTGTTTTGTTTTTAAATATGTTTGAAAGTAGTTGGGATTCACGAATTCACCTAGCAAATTAAATCAATTCCAATTCCATGTTCTATTTCCTAAATATGTGTTCAATCGAACTCACTAATTCAAATTGAGATTCCTCTCTCGAGTTAAATCAATCCTACCTAAATAAGTCAACCTTGTATCTCTATAGCTGGTCCGAATATTCCTTATCTAGATGCATTACACACAAGAATTCACACACGATCGCAATAATAACAAGAGTATATCTCTATCTCTCATTCAATTACCGAATTTATTACCTAGTTCTATGTTATTAACTCACCTCTCGGATTATGGAAATAACACATAAAATCATGAAAGAGTGGCAGTTCATTCACGCATTAAACATAATAATAAATCAACACATGCATTGAAGCGTTAAAATACAGAATATGGAATTAAAATAATTAACTAGGCTACATCGTTCATCCCAACATTAAAATTAGTTACACATCATTTTGAAATAACAAAAACAGTAAAAATAAACATTCATTGAAAAACAAAATAAAGAATGAAAATCTTGAACCAAGTTTTTATTCTTCAATTGTCTTCAATTCGCGTCCCTCTGTAATGCTTCATTCTAGCTCCAAGGAATGGATGATGAAATCTCTATTGTGACTCGTTCTATCGAGAGGCAAAGGTCTAGATTTCGTGCCTCATGTGTTGTATATATAGGTTTCGGAGAAACCTAGGTCAAGAAAGAGAGAATTCTGTTGAAAATCGCGAGAAAAAGCCCACAGTCGGTCCAGCCGTAAAGCCACCCGATCGGGTGGTATCAAGCCTAGCGATCGCGTAGACATGGGTAAAACATTCTGTTGAAAAATTCGAGGCACCTCACGATCGCGTGGTAGGAATCCGGAGATCGTGAGGAAGGACGATGCACTGCAATTTTCCATCTTTTCCCGACGGTGTAAGTTGGTCCCTTCCTTTTAATTGCATCTCATGACCTCAACTTTTGATTTAGGCGATTTAGTCCTCATACTTTAGTATCCTCTTGATTTGATCGTTTCAACTTTCAACTCCTTCAATTGGGTACTCCAACCTCTGATTTAGTCACTTTGGTACCAAGCATGTTTCCCGGTTGTTATCACAAACCTTTCACTTGTCCAATTTAGCTCCAATTAGCCATCCACTTATGCATTTTTCCCATTGATTTCATCATTCTTCATCTTTTGGGATATTTTCTGAAAAGTAAACAATAAACACAAATTAAATAGCAAATATTTCAAAACGACAATAATTAAACCTAATTTAGACATATAAATAAGTGTATAAAATACACTTATCAAGGGCACCGTTGATGCAACAGATTACGTTGGCGATTCAATCTCGTTGCTTCTATGAATTTCTTTGGCTACGGAAATGAATTTAATTTTGGAGTTGGGGTGGAATTGTATGTAGGCTGGAGTTGGGGTGGAATTGTATGTAGGCTGGGGTGGGGGTGGGTGGTTAATTTAATTTAATATTATTATTATTAAAAAAACTTAATTACAGCTTATTTGTGTAAATAATGCATTTAAGATGATTTTTGATTTTGTATCTTTAAATACATGTTAGGCTATAATTTCTTCTTTTTTATTCAAGTGATCTTTTGGAGACCATTTCAATTGGATCAACAAACCAGACGTTTATTTAGGCCTCAAATCTTTGTGGCTTGCCTAAGCTTACAAGTTCCACCGTACCTCTCGCTTTATTTGGACCATACTGATTTGTTGGGCCTATAGACATTATTTTTGGGAAAAATTACATAAAACCTTGTGTTTCAAAGATACAATTCAAAAATCATGTGAAAGAAATATTTTTTTTAAAAATTCAGGTATTAATTCATTTAGTTAGGTGTTTAATAATTAAAAATAAATATAATGATATATATAAGATAAACATAATTATCTACTATATATTACATTAAAACTAATATAATATTAAATCAAAATTTTAAATTTTGACGTCACAATTTAACACCACCCCACCCCACCCCGCGCCATGCCCCGCCACCACCCCCACCCCACCCATCCTACCCCCCACGCACCCACGCACCCAACCACACCCCACCCCACCCCACCCCACCCCAAAAATAATTTTTATTTTTTTACTTTCGATATTTTCCTATCATTCCGCATCTCACCCCCCTCCCAACCCCAACCCCAACCCCACTCGACCCTACCCAACCTCATTGAAAAGTGACAAATTGATATCATCCTAACCACATCCCCCGACCCCACCCACCCACACTGCCCACCGCAAAAATAAGATTATTTTTATTTTCTCTCGATGTTTTCTTACACTTCCCCATCCCAATCCCACTCCACCCCATCCCAACCCTACTCGACCCCACCCCACCGCAAAGTGACAAATTGATCTCACTCTCACCACATCCCCAACCCCACCCACCCACCCTCCCTACCCACCCACACCATCTCACTACCCATATCCTAACTCACCCCAAAAATAAGTTTATTTTTTCCCATTGTTTTCCTACACTTCCCCATCCCACCCTAACCCAACCCCACTCCACTCGACCCTACCCTACCCAACTTCATCGCAAAGTGACAAATTGATCTTATCCCAGCCACAGACCACCACCCCACCCCACCCTACCCCACCTCATCTTAAAGTGACAAATTGATCTCACCCTAACCACATCCTCTGACCCCACCACCCACCCCGCCTCACCACCCATATCCTACCCCACCCACCCCAACCCAAAATAAGTTTATTTTTATTCTCTCGATGTTTTCCTAAACTTTCCCAACCCAACCCACCCACCCATCCCATCCCACCCCACCCCAACCTAACCCCACTTGACCCTATCCTATCCCACCTCATCGCAAAGTGACAAATTGATCTCACCCTAGCCACATCCCCCGACCCCACCCACCAACCCAACCTCACCACCCATATCATATCCCACCTCAAAAATAAGTTTATTTTTATATTCTCCCGATATTTTCTTACACTTCCCCATCCCATCTCATCCCATCCCACCCCAACCCAACCCCACTCAACTCGACCCTACCCCACTTCATCGCAAAGTGACATATTGATCTTATCCCAGCCACAGACCACGACACACCCTGCCCGCCTCGCCACCCACCCTACCCCACCTCATGGCAAAAATGATTTTTTTCCTTCTACTTTTCCACCTACCACCACCCAGCCCGACACCACCCTACCGATCTCACGCCACCCCAAAAATGATTTTTTTTCTTTCTACTTTTTCACGCCCCCACCAACCCCACCCCAACACCACCCTGCCCACCCCACCCCACAAAATATTTTTTTTATCTACATGTTTTTCCACCCTACCCCGCCACCCACCCCACCCAAAAATGATTTTTTCCTTCTAATTTTTTACACCCATCCCATCCCGCCCCTACCAGCTACCCACCCAACCAATCGACCCCACCCCATCCAAAAATAATTTTTTTCTTTCACTTTTTCACACCCCACCAAGACCCTACCCTTGCACCCACCCCACCATACCCACCCATCCCATTCCTACCCACCCCAAAAAATGATTTTTTTCTTCAATTTTTCACACCCCACCCACCCACCTCGCTCCCGACCCTACCCCGCCACCCACCCAACCAACTAACCCCATCCAAAAATGATTCTTTCCCCTACTCTTTCACACTCCATCCCTACCCTACGGCCGTCACCCAACAACCCCGCCACTAGCCACCCCACCAAAAAATAATTTTTTTTCTTTTCCACACCCCGTCTCGACCCTATACCCGTCACCCATCAACCCCACCCCTACCCAAAAATGATTTTTCTTCTTCTAATCTTTCTTATACTTTTTCTCGTCCAATGGTCACAAAAAGTTATAGAAGGTCACAACCTTTAATATAATTGGTCACAATCATTTATAGTTGGTCACATATTATTTATTTATTGGTCACAACTTACTCATTTTTTTTCATGATTAGTTAATATTTTTTGTCATAATTACCTAATAATTGGTCACATTCCCTACTCGTCATAAGTCACACAAAAGTCACATTTAGTCGACATTTTGATTACACTTACCTAATAATTCGATCACCCCACCCTACCCTACCCCACCCCCACCCCACATGCAAAGTGACAACATGTCACACAATTGGTCACACAATGTCACATTACAAATTTAGTTGAAAAACCTCACCCACCTACCCACACATTCCTAAAGTCACAGTTGATCACACAAGGTCATAGTTTGATCACACAAGGTCACAGTTAAATCACAATTGGTTTAGTTGCAAAATTCGGTCACACAAAGTTACAATTCGTTCACATAAAGTCACAGTTGGTCACACGAAGGCACGGTTCGATAACACAAGGTCATAGTTTGGTAACACATGTGACCAAACTATGACATCGTGTGATTGAACTATGACCTTGTATGAACGAATTGAGACTTTTTGTGATCGAACTGTGACCTTGTATGTTCAAATCGTGACTTTGTGTGATCAAGTACGGGATGTGACCAATTATTAGGTAAATGTGACCAAAATATTTACTAATTGTGACTTGTGAGAAATGGGGGATGTGACCAAGAAAACTAAGAATACAGAATATGACCAAATATTAGGTAATTGTAACAAAAATGTTAACTAATTGTGATTAAGGAAACGTGTAAATTATGACCAATAAATAAATAATACGTACCAATTATATGATAATTTTGATCAATTATAGGTAAATGTGATCAAAATATTGACTAATTGTGAGTTTGTGCGACTTATGATAAGTGCGAATGTGATCAAGAAAAACAAGTAAGTTATCATCAATCAATAAATAAATTGTGATCAATTATTGATGACTATGACCAATAAATAAATAATATGTAATCAATTATGGATCATTGTGACCAATTATATAGATTGTGACCAACTGTGACTTGGTGTGACCATTGGACGAGGACGTGATGTGACCTACATTTGTGTCAAATATAACTATGTGTGACCGAACTGTGACTTTGTAAGAACGAAGCGTGACTTTATGTGATCGACCTGTGACCTCGTGTGATCTAACCATGACCTCGTTTAACCTAATTGTGACCTCCTGTGACCTAACTGTGACCTCGTTTGACCGAACTTTGACCTTGTGTGATCGAACTTTGACCTTGTGTGACCAACTTTGACTTTGGAGGGGTGGGATCTTACAAATAAATTTGTAATTGTGACTCTGTATGACCTTGTGTGACTTAACTGCGATCTCATGTCAACTTACGTTATTGATTATGATTTTGGGGGTGGGGATAGTGGGGTAGAGGTCGGGTGGGGCTAGAAAAAGTAGAAGAAATCATTTTTTATAGTGAGGTAGGGTAGGGGTCGGAAAAGTAGAAGAAAAAATCATTTTTTTGGGTGGGGGTAGGGTAGAGTGGGGGTGGGGGTGGGGGTGGGTCGGGGTGGGGTGGGGAAAAGTAGAAGAAAAAAATAATTTTTTGGAGTGGGGTGGGTAGGGTGGGGTCGAGGTCGGGTTCGTGGTTGAAAAAAGTAAAAGAAAAAAATTATTTTTTGCGTTGGTGGGTGCGTGGGTGGGGTGGGGTAGGGTGGGTTGAGATGAGGTGGTTGGTGTGAAGCGTGAAAAAATAGAAGAAAAATAATTTTTTGATAGGGTATGGTTGGTGGCGGGGTGCGGTGGGATGGGGTGGTGGGGTGGGGTGTAAAAAATAGAAGAAAAATCATTTTTGGATGGGGTAGGGTGTAGTGGGATAGGATGGGGCGATTGAGGTGAAGTGTGAAAAAATAGAAGAAAAATCATTTTTTTGGTGGGGGGATTGTGGTGGGGTTGCTAGGGTGGGGTGTAGTGGGGTTGTTAGGGTGGGGTGTGAAAATATAGAAGAAAAATCATATTTGAGTGGGGTAGGAAGTGGGGTTGGGTGGGGGTGGCGAGGTAGGGTCGGGTAGGGATGGATAGGGTGTGGAAAATTAGGAGAAAAAAATTAATTTTGGGTTGGGTGGGGTGGGGTGGGGGATGGGTGGCGTGGCAGGGTCTGGGCAAGTCGTTAAAAAGTAGTAAAAAAATTCATTTTGGATGAGGTGGGCTGGGGTAGGGTCTGGGGCGAGGCTGGTGGGGGAGTCGAAAATTAAAAGAAAAAAATTAAATTTGGGTGGGTTGGGTGGGGGTGGCAGGGTAGGATAGGGTAGGGTCTGGGCGAGTTGTGGAAAAGTAGTAAAAAAATTCATTGTTGGTGAGGTGAGGTGGGATGGGGTAGGGTATGGGCGGGTGGAGTGGGGAAGGGTGGAAAAATATCTAAAAAAAAAAACTTATTTTTGGAGTGGGGTGGGTGGGTGGGTGGGTGATTAGGTGGGTGGGGTGGGTGAGATGAGAAAAAAATAGAAGTAAAATCATTCTTTTGGTGTGGTAGATAGGGTAGGGTGGGTGGGGTGGGTGAGTGGGTGAGTGGTGGCGGGGTGGTTGGTTGGTGGGTGGGGTTCAGTTGGGGGAGGAGTGAGGTGTGTGAGGTGGTGTTGGGAGTGAGGGTGAGTGGAAAAGTAGAAGGAAAAAAATTATTTTACGTGGTGGGGTCTGGGTGGGTGGGTGAGTGGGGGTGGGGTCAGGGTGGGTGAGTGGGGGTGGGGTCATGGTGGGTGGGTTGTCGGGGTACGTGGGGTGAGTGCGGGATTGGGTTGAAATGGAGTTGTTGTGAATTATGTATTGTTTTGATTTTATTATTTAATATTAGCCTTTGTTTGACAACTCATTATAATTATTATGATATTGTATTAATTAATTAACTAATTAATACCTGATTTTTAAAAAAAAATCTTAAATTTGTTATGTTTAAAAAGTGAAAGTTTTAGTTGTATAGTTATATTCTTTTCCCTTATTTTTGTGTGGAAATTAGCCATAAACACACCTTGGATACACAATATTGGACAAATAGACACCCAATACATATAAATTTGAAATTTATCACATAAAGTTAAACAAATTAGGAAAACATCAACCAAATTAATATATATATATAAATTCAAAATCCGAACTGTTAACAGCAAACCAATTTTTCACACTCATAACGGATCCAACTTTTTCTCCAGGTTGTTAATGGTGATAGATCATAGATATCTTCATTTCTACTAATTAACCAACGTAAAATCAAATTACTTTTTTGTGCTAATTCAAAAACCAATAAACAAATGCAGATCAAATTTGTATGGATAATGTCCCTAACAATATGCAATTAATCACACCAAATCAGAAAAAATGATTTTAATATCAAATTCGAAGCAGAAATTCTAATAGATTGTATGAGCAGTCCAATTCTTCAACGTTTGCAATTGGTCTTGCAATTAACCGTCTGATTTTTCATTGCCAGATGAAAAACCAGAGCTCAAAACATAACTTTTCTGGTTCTATTTTGTGAAGGTGAGTGGATGATATCATATTTTAGTATCGAGTGAAGAATGGGAAGTGAATGATGCAACATTAAAAATTAGTTCTAATACCAGTCACCTTCTCAAAGTTGTTAATGGTGGAAATTGATCTTCATCCATTTCATTCGATCAAATAAAATCATATTGGAGAGAATTCTTCCATTGATTCAAAATTGAGTATCAAATTAGAAAGGATTCCACCACCAATCTCAATTTTCAGCGATTTCACCTTACAGTATCAGGAGAGCTGAATTATCATTCAAATTTAGACAACGATAATCGATTGTGCATAAGATCACGGAGAAGTTTCATGATCACGATTTGAAGTCAACCGAATTCCTGGCATCGCTCAGAACGGTACCAATGACGAGGCAAAGAAACTTGACGTAGCCGCTCAAGGATGCTCCTGTTGGCAGGGAAAGTTGAGGTGAACATTATTGTTCTGCAGGTAATTCTTAGCAGATCAACTTTTCACTCTTATGGTTTTCCTTCTAGCACAGCAATTCAATTTGTGTCTAATGAATTTTCTCGGCATTAGTTTTTGTCTCAGTCTAATATGAGTTTTTGGAATATTTGGTGATGAACAAAGCTTTTTTCACTAGAATAGTATAAGTTGTTTGGACAAATTTTCAAATGACAGTAGCAGCTGGTTGCTTGTACAAATTCAGAAGCTCTAATATTGAGAGACATTTTGTGGGACAGTTGCTTGATAATGACGGAATATGTAGTTAACATTAATATTTCAATATTATTTTACTTCGACAGATTACAGAATTTCGGGACTTTGCTGGCTAGGAAGTCGAAGTGAGAAAAATTGTGGAAGCTGCCAAGACAAAGAAGGACTAGGGAGATTTCAAGGAAGAAAGCAAAGGCCTGGAAGAAGAATTGGATGCTTATTAGAAAATTTTGTCTTTTCATTTGATGAACTTACAAATATAATCAAAATCCACCATGTTATTCGAGTATAATACATTATTTTCTAGTCAATATTCTCTCCTCCTCTGACTTGGAATTGATCTCTCTATAGCTTAATGAAAGTTTGTTTTCCAATTTAAAGTTTAGACTTTGGCATGTCTACAGTAATCATCAAAGTAGGCCAAAATCTCCTAAAAGAAAAAGTACAGTTTCATGCTAAATTTATCCAAGTAAATGAAAAAAATAGAAAAGTCCATCAAATGCAAGTATCACAATAGGGTAAGTCACAAATTTGCACATTTTTGTGTAATGATTAGAATTTTGCATTTGATGGTTTGGAACCTTAAATATGACTATGCCTGATTTCTTCCATTAAACTGGTCATTTGAACGCATTTAGTTTTTCCCAAAATTTGTACTCTCACAGCACAAAATATAGTGTCCTTACATACCTTGCAAATGCAAGTATCAATACAGATATTTGAATATTCACTGTATACCAATATTTATTTAAGAAAAATTTTGTGACACTTAAAGATTGTGGGGAAAGTGATATTTGGTGAGTTTCCCAAAGTGAAATTAAATGTTTCAGATTAACTTGGATGTCTAGTTGAGAAGAAATTGAAAAAGCTACAACACTTGTGTGCCCCCATATTTTTGATGTAAAATCATTCAATTGGGTAGAATACAGTGCTAAAGAAAAGCAATAAAAATTTTACGTCGATAAGGGAAAGAGAGATTAGTATCAGCACAGGACAAAACATGAAACATAGAGCTACTATTGATGTTGAAGCTGATAATGCAATTAAGGATGAGATTTTTACAAAATCTTTATTTGAATATGGGTTTTTCAAGTTTCAGTAATTTATTGTGGCATTACTCAAATTCCATTCAACTTACCAACTACTGAATATGAGCATGATCAGAATGAGACATCAGTAACCTGTCATACTCCCTCTATAACCCCAAATGTTACTAGCCCAGTGTTTCAATAGACTAACGGAATAATCAATTTCATGACATTTTTATTCCATGTCTGGGATTTATTGATTTAGTCTGTAATGTTTATTTAACTGTAGAATTTATAATATAGGTCCATTCAACATTAAATTTTTCCTATTTAGAAAAACACCATTTACATTGGGTAGAGAAAATGTTATGTCAAGATTCCTCAACATTCGATAAATTACAACATTACACTGGGCAGAGAAATCGAGTGAAAGCAACATCCAATTTTCCAACAAATATCCTTCAAAATGATTTTCAAGAAATTAGTTCCATGTTTACAGTGGACATGAGCAAAAAAAAAAAAACATTTCAAATTAGCTAATTCCTCATCCTGGGGCATTGCTACTATCAACTCCATGGCTTTCAGTAATACAACTCGATACTAGTTTCAATGTGCTACCTCCCATCGGTTCCTCCTAAGCATCTTTAGCATCGGGAGTTTCAATAGTGTCATCTGCATTCCATTTTTTAATTGGTGATGCGCAAAAAAACCATCATAATCAAAAGTAAAGCATAAAATTATATTTTTACATCCGTTACCTGTGCTTTCTACCTATTACAGGTCTACACCACCTAATTGGCCTTTGCCATTGAAGATGTGATTCTCGTTCATCTTGAAATTACGCACATGTGTGCACATGCTCTTTGAAAATTTGAAATGAGTGATACGTAAATCTTCTTCTCGATCATTTCTAGCACAATGTGGCCAGGTATTAAATGTAATCCATACGGACCTACAAAAATAATTGAAAGAATGTGGAAGAAGAGAAGAAATTGGGGCAAATAGAGGGATGCAAAGAAGAGAAGAAATTGGGGTAAGAGGAAATCAATTTATCATATAATCAAGGGTTGATAGTTACAATGATTAAGCTCTTTATTTACAGAGCAAGGAACTGGAAGAAACTAAAATCGAATGAACTAGAATCTTATCGAAATATTAAACCTGAGTTGATCTAATTAAAATCCTAACTTTCTATTTCTATTATGTCTTTTTCTTATCTTGATCTCCATCACATCCTCTTGGAGAAATCTTCTATAACCATATTAGCATACATGCTCTAGATATGTACGAGATTTTATTTAATCAGAAAAATTAATAACAGAAAAACTTTCATCAAATTATATAAGATGAAACGATAGCATTGTACATAATAGGTTAGAACTAGCTATACTACATGTGACCACACTGGTATGATAATTGGTGTGAATGCAGTTATGTCTTCATGTTCATGAAACATTCTATTCATCACCCGAAAGAGTTGCAATATTCGTTCATCACTTGTAGTTCTAGCTTTCGGCGTCAAACAAGTCTGAACTATAAAATGTCGATTGGAGGCATCAGACCCAATTATAATCAAACGTCGGAAACTACTTCCACGCCTTCTTACAATTGGAATGTCAGCTCCCACCTATCTAAACTTACCTGTATGATCTGGTGCAACCTCCTGAAATGATAAATGAAGTATTTGGCATACAATAATCCTACGTATATGTATAATCAACCAAAACATATTCAAATTTTGGGTATCAGAGGTGCTATCAATTTTGGGTACCAGAGGTCCTTCAAGCAACTACTGTATGCTACAAGTACAGTAATCATATTCAAGTTTTCAAAATAGCGTAATAAGAAATAATCAATGTAGGGTGAAAATCTTGTAAGGGCGAAACGAGGCTCGAGTTGTGCTAAGATGTTCGATTGAACCACACTGATAATTTTTGATGTAAAAAAATACATGTTTACCATGAAAACTTTGTTTTGGAAATCATTCATTCATGAAATCTTTGAGGAATCTGTATTTTGCATTATTATCAACACATCCAGATGTCGTCTCTCATTCCGCGGTGGAACTTTACGAAGTTACATATAAGAATAGGACTCCATGATAGCAAAACCTTCAACCAGTAGCTTCTCATCAGAAAAAAATCTACACCCATCCAGTTCTTGCTTAGCCGATGTGTTGAAAATGGGTGTATGGTTGATAAGGTTACAAAAAAAAGTAACTGATAGTATCTTTAATTTTTAAACTTTCCTATAAATTTTCCTGTAATCAAGGGAGTCCAAATCTCCTGTAATCAAGGATGATAATTGTTTCTTATTTTTTATTTTCTTTTTAAAATGCATCAAGATGATATTTAAACAATATATTTATTTGAGGATTTCATTAATAAGTATCAAGAATTCTAGATGACATTAGTCCAATTATGGACATCAAGGATGAGTATCGGTCCAATTGCCGCATATTTTTGTTTACATCTGAAATCTTTAGGGGTTAAAGTTAACAAACAAAGTGATGTGGGCAGAATAAGTCCATCTTCTATTCTTCCCTCAATATAATACACTATAACTAGCTCTCATTTTACCTGAAGGATGATGTGGTGATCAGAAGAGCATATCTCTAGAGTTCAATTCAATTTGTATAGATTAAGATCATTTAATCTAGATCGAGATTATCTACATGGAAAAAGAATAATTTGATCCTCCAGGTTAGCTCAGTTACACCAAATGATCCTCAAGAACGACACACTGACAACTCAAGGGTAGATCTCGAAATGAATCCATCATCATTCTGAAAAATCTGAAGATCGTGAACTTAGATTTGAAAACTTATAAGTGAACTTGATCTGAAAACTCTGAAGATTTCAAACAAAGATCCGAAGATTTCGAACTGAACTCTTTTTTTATATGAATACTCTGAAGATTTCAAACTAAGATCTGAAGATGTAGAACTAAACTCTTTGTTATTTATGGCGGAATGAGAATGGGGTTTGTAAGGGAATTTCAATGCCTATTTCAAGTGCCTAACGCAGATAACATACAATACACAATTACAAATCGAAAATGAACGTAAATCAAAGAAAGAAACAACTTCGATTTGGTGACGCAGTTCGGTGAATTACACCTACATCGGGGGGCCCAGGACCGAACCGGTTTTAGTAGCCAAAACCTTCAAAAGAGAGTCAAGAATTTACAAGAACTCACGCACAAGTTCGTCTCAAGAAATCCGAACTATACAGTCCCTAATTTCGCAAATAAACCGCACCAATCACGCACAAAAATGCCCACCAAATGATCTACACAATGACCCAATCACTAATCTAAGTAGATAAAAAATTGGTGCAAAAATGGGACTTAAACCGAGAGAGAAATCAAGAGACAAATCGTGACAGAGAAGCAAGAGAGGTGCTATGCATATTTCTTCAGAGAGAGAGCATCCATATTCTGCCCCAAGTCCAAGAATTAAAGCCTTTATTAACTGAAATTGCACATGAGGTCCTCAAGGTTTCATCGGTTGGCTCTTCAAGTTAGAAACACTTGCAATTTGGGGATCACAATTCAATAAACTTAACCTTGATCTCCAAATTCCAATCTCTTAGGTGGCGTTCTGTTTGTATTTTATTTTGTATTTTCATTTTCGAAAATGTTTTGTATTTTGTGTTTTCATTTTTGTTTTCAAATTTGCTGAAAACGCGTTTGGTTTGTCATTTCTGAAAACTGTTTTTGAAAATGAAAAGCTGAAAAACACGTTCTTTTTGAAATTTTGCAGAACACTATTTAAACTATTTTTAATTAATTTGCTTGCAGAATACTACTAACTCCAACTCAAATTTCCTTTCACAATACACTAAAAATATGGTTACATGCAACACACTAATGTGAGCATTAAGAGTCTATATTAACACAGCTTGGTCAGGTTCGGGACTTGAGAAAGCTCTACTTCTATTAAAATCCAGAAAATGCAAGTTCTTTGAAAACCACCAGAGTCCATTTATCATTGCATTTTTTGAAATATAACAACAAGAATTCTCATTTAATTTTTTTTTGTAATGTTGATATTGAATTTAATAAAACTTTATTTAAACTAAGTTCCAAGTTAGGATAATTCTCAAAAAAAAAAAAAAAAAAAAAAAAAAAAATTCTTTATTTAGGGTTAGTTCCAAGTTAGATAATTCTAAAAAAAAATAATAAAAAATAAAAACTTTATATTAAGCTTAGTTCTAAGTTAAGATAATTCTAAAAAAAAAAAAAAAAAAAAAAAAAAAAATTCCCAAAACGCGTTTTCCGCGTTTTGGACATTTTTTGTCGAAATACACACAAAACGCCCAAAACGATATTTCGGGCGTTTTCCGTTTTGTGTACAATTTTTTTTTTGTTTTCCAAAATGCGTTTTCGAAAATGGTAAAGAGAACGCGTTTTTAGCGTTTTCGAAAATAAAAACAGAAAACGACCTCAAAACAGCAAAGAAAACAGGGGCTTACTCTCTTGGTTTCTATAGGCTAAGTGGGTGGGCTCGATCATTACCATCATCGCCTCGTATTTGCACAAGGAATTCAGCCATAATCAATTTTTAGCATTGATAAACAAGATTTAAATTTACAAGCAGATATTATCTTCGTCCCCATATCAGATGAGTTTCTATCATTATGCATTTTCTCGAGTTTTAAATCACCCGAAGCTATTTTCTCTCTTACAAAATGATAATTAACTTCTATGTGTTTAGATCGCTCATGATAGACAAGATTTTTATTTAATAGAAGTGCACTCTGACTATCATTGTGTATTATAGGAGTATCATACAGAAAATTAAGCTCATTTAAAATGCCAGTTAACCATATAAATTCTTTTACGGCTTCGGTGATCGCTACATACTCAGCCTCTGTGCTAGACAGAGTAACTATGGGCTGAAGTTGGGATTTCTAGGTAACACAATTGTCTCCTAAAGTGAAGAAATAAGTCGTAGTGGACTTTCACTGGTCTTTATCACAAGCAAAATCAGAATCCACGTGTCCTTTAAGAGTCAATCTATCTACCCTTCTCTTATAAACTAACCCAACGCTTGTAGTATCTGCTATGTACCTCAGCAGCCACTTTGACCCAAACCAATGAGGTTTCCATGGGTTAGACATAAATCTGCTTAAGAAACTTATGGCATAGGCCAAGTTCGGCCCTGTAGTGATCATGAAAAACATTGCAGACCCTATTGCGTCAGCATAAGGTATGTTTTCCATCTCTTGGAACTCTGCTTCAGTCTTGAGAGACTGAAGTGATGACAAGTTCATATGTACAGCAAGAGGAACAGAGACAAACTTTGCATCTTTCATGCCAAATTTGGTTACTACTTTCTTCAAGTAAACTTCTTGTTTAATAGATAGTTTGTTCTCCGTCCTATCCCTCTTAAGGACCATTCGAAGGATCCTAAGTCCTTCATGACAAACTCAGATTTTAAAAGGTTTTTCATCTTCATGATCTTACCTTTACTTGGGCTAGCTAATAGAATATCATCCACATATAGAAGTAGGCACACTTCACTTCCATATTTGCTATTATTGTAGTAAAGTCATAAGTCATATTCACTCCTTTTAAAACCTATCTTTATGGCATAAGTATCAAACCGTTTATACCATTGCCTTGGACTTTGTTTCAAGCCATATAAAGATTTCTTGAGTTTACAAACATAGGCCATTTTTCCCTTCACCTCAAAGCCTTGAGGCTGACTCATATATATCTCCTTCTCTAACACTCCATGTAGGAAATTAATCTTAACATCCAATTGTTCTAATTCCCAATTGAATTGAATAACTAAGGCAAGAACAAATATGATGGTCTTATACTTGATCACAGGAGAAAATATCTCGTTATAGTCAATGCCTTCTCTTTGGGTGAATCTTTTGGCTACTAATCTAGCCTTATATCTCAAAGTATAATTGAGACTTAATCCCTCCTTTAACTTGAAAATCCATTTGCATTTGATTATCTTTTGCTTCTCCGGTACCTTGACCAAACTCCAAGTTTATTTTCACTTAGAGATTTCATTTCTTCTATCATTGCCTCTAACCAGTTTTCAGATTTAGGCCCACTCATAGTTTCCTCAAAGGAAGTAGACTCTACATTCTTAATAGCTTCACTTGAAACTAAGGCAAAATCCGTCAAATTCTGAATTTTATACCTAGGGTTAGGTCTCACTTGTCTTCTTTCCCAATCCCTAACCAATTGGTAGTCTTGTATGGTGGTATCAATATTTGTGGGTTAGGTATCTCAGGTTCAGCCTCAACATGAGGTTCTACATCCCCATCATTTACATGCTCAGCAAGTGCAACTTCTTCCTCTCCAACCAGAGGAACAACAGGCTCGGGAGTCTCACTATAGGTGTCAGTCAACCTAGTCAACTCTACCATTCTTAATCCCATTACTAGCCTCAGGTTCATCATCCTTAACACTCTTCTTCAAACAAGGCATCTCCGATTCATTGAACACTACATCCTGGCTAATAATAATTTTAATACCCTGAGCTCCAATCATCCAAAACCTATACCTTTTTACCCCGACTGGATACCCTAACATCACACACTTCGTAGCCCTCGGTTCTAACTTACCCTCGTTCTGATGTGCATATGCAGCACATCCAAATCCCTAGTGTGGATCAAATCCGAGGGTTTACAAGTCCACAACTCTTGTGGAGTCCTAAAATCGACAGAACTCGATGGGAATCGATTGATAAGGTAAGGTACAATACTAACAGCTTCAGTCGAGAAGCCTTTAGTTAGGCCTGAACTAATCAACATACACCTAACCCCATTCATCAAGATTCTATTCATTCTCTCAGCCACCCCATTCTATTGCGGTGTATATTTAACAGTTCTATGTCTTTCTATCCCATTTTTCTTACAAAATTTGTCAAATTCAAAGTTACAAAACTCAATCTCATTATCCGTTCTTAGAGTTTTTAACCTTTTGTCTATTTTGTCTATTTTGAAAAATTTGGAGCCAAAATATAACCCTACGAAAAATTAATTTTTGTGAGGAAAAATTAAACTACCTACAATCTAATTTTGTAGGCGGAAAATTTGTAGTTTAAGTATAAATATTTTGGAGCCAAATACTTATCCAAAAAAAAAAACTCATTTTGTAGGGAAAAATATACTCTGCATACAAATTTCATTCGTATACGGAAAATTTGTTATTTAAGTATAAATATTTTTGAAGCCAAATTCTTATCCCTACAAAAACTCATTTTGTAGGACAAAGTAGACTCCACATACAAATTTTATTTTGTATGCTGAAATTTTGTAGGATAAGCCTAATTTTCTTGTACTGAAAAGAAAATTGAATAACATGCATGGTATAAGCCTGTTTGAATGAGATTTCAAACAGTGGAGTGTGAGATTGACGATGGATTACTCTTGATTTGTTGTGAATACTTGTCAAACCCCAACTGCCTTGTGTGGAAAAATGCAATATATACATGATTAGAAACCACGAAAAGAAATAGCAATGAAAATAAATAGCAAAAACCTCGGGTTATGAGAGAAAAACAATAAAGTTTTGATCATCCATGAGAGCTGTAAGAAAAATCAAAAGAAAATGATTTTTTGACTACATGGGATTCGGGCTTATTTATGCATAATCCACCACACAGTGTCAAGTATATTTTTACATGAGTTTGCATCTGATTTTTGGCTATTCACACACACAATGAAGTCGAGCATCGGATGAATGAAATTTTTTTATGCTGTTTATATTTTTTTTTCTAAAGTGAATTGTTAATCTGAGAAGCACATAGTAAATAAGTCGAGAAAAGCTAAAATATATGTTGTTTGCAATTTTTATTTTATAGTTTAGTTTTATTTATTTCTAGTTTGGGGTGTTGATAAGTATATTGTATACATTTATTTCAATCCTAAAAGTATGATTTTATATGTTCGTTTGAGGATTTTTTTCTATTCATTTCTTTATTATTTTTTTATATTTCAGAAATTGTCCCAAAGTCGAGAAAGTAAAAGAATTGGAGCAAAGACAAGTCATTTGGATGATAAAAGTACTAAAGTGTGCAAATCAAGAGCCAATTGGAAGAAAAATCAATGAATAAATCAAACTTGGAAGAAATCAGAAGTTGCGGAGCTTAATTGTAGCAATCGGAAGTTGAGGGACCCGCTGTGCAATAAAATATCAAGACCAACTTAATTGAAATCAAAAGATGAAAATTGCCTTCAAACGCTCCACCGCGTGATTGCATGGAAGTTGTGCATAGCAATCACGCGACCTATTTAAACTGAGGCAGAACCAGAATTCATATTATCGAGAGATGGCGCGACACAAAACTGGGCCGAATTGGTTCGATTTTCAGCGGATTTCTCTTATTTTTGACCTACCTTTGACCTAACTTATAAATAGAAGACTTGAGGCACGTTTTTTGGGGTTCCCACTTGTCATACTTCATGCTAAGACGCTGTCCAATTGCTAGGGAATACATTCAAGGCCAAATAAAAAATTTAAGGACAAGGATCAAGGAGATGAATGGGATGACATTTATTCATTTTTCTTGTGAATTATCTTTAATCATGTATCTAGGCTAAGTTTCTAGTGTTAGGATTATGATTAAGTTTTAATTATTGATTCCATGTTTTGACTTGTTATTTAATTTACGTAGTTTATGTGTTTAATGCAATTAAATAGTGCTTTTATTATTTTATGCAATCATTTGGTCAGTTTTTACGAGATTATCTTGATGTTTTTCTATGTTCGAAAGAGTAGGAATTCATTAGATGTTAAAATGGAATCATAATTCTAACACATTTGTTTTTCATAGTTTCGAATCAATTTTTATTGTCATTCTTTGTTTAATCATTCTCAATTCAATGTTTTCTTAGCTCCGGATAAGGAAAATTAGTCTAAAATATAATTTACTCAATACTCTTGGGATCGATACTTGAATTCACATCCATTATATTACTTGTGCGATTTGGACACTTGCGGTCAGCAAACAATCATCAGCTCTAGTCATAACCAACCAGTCAAAAGAACACAACCATCAGAGTTTGAGTCAGAAGTATGGCACAGAAAAATGGGTCATCCTTCAAGTCTTGTTTTGAGTCAGTTGTCAAAGTCATGTAATAAGTCAGTTCATTATTGAAAATTCTCTGTTGTGAAGCTTGCCAACTTGGGAAAATGCATGCACAACCTTTTAATCAATCATCTTCTTATGCCAAAAACATTCTGGACCTTATTCACTGTGACGTCTGGGGACCTGCTCCCAACATCTCAAAATCCTGTTTCAAGTATTGCATAATTTTTGTAGATGATCATAGTAGGTATACATGGATATATCCAATGAAACAAAAGTCAGAGGAATTTAACATTTTTGTTCAATTCAAAAAACCTATTGAAAACAAATTTTAGAGAAAGATAAAGACATTTCAGTCTAATTGGGGAGGGGAGTTTAGAGCTTTTAACCAAGATGCAATAAAATCAGGTAAGACGAGCGACAGTTAATAATTGACGCCTCACTAGTCTCAAGGATTTTACTCCCCCAATGAGTCTATGCCACGTCTTAAGTGTGGCATTAAATATCAACCCCATTCTCATTCTGCCATAAATAACAAAGAGTTTAGTTCTACATCTTCAGATCTTTAGTTTGAAATCTTCAGAGTATTTCAGATAAAAAATGTGTTTAGTTCGAAATCTTCAGAGTTTTCATATCAATAATGAGTTCAATTCTAAGTTTTCAAATCTCAGTTCGAGATCTTCAGATTTTTTAGAATGATGATGGATTCAGTTCGAGATATACCCTTAAGTTCTCAGTGCGTCTATTTCGAGGGGCATTTGGTGTAACTGAGCTAACCTGGAGGATCAAATAATTCTCTCTCTATGTAGATAATCATGATCTAGATTAAATGATCTTGACCTATATGAATCGAATTGAATTCTAGTGATCTGCTCTTCTGATCCACATGTCATCCTTCAGGTAAAGTGAGAGAGGGTTATAATATAAGGAAAGAGAGGGATGGGGTTGGCATAGCGAGCCCCGATTGGGAGGCTCGCACAATGGGCTATTAGCTCAGTGGCAGAGCACGCTCCTGATAATTACGTCGTTGTGCCTGTGCTATGAGGGGTCTCAGCCACATGGATAGTTCAATGTGCTCATCGGCGCCTGACCCTGAGATGTGGATCATCCAAGGCATATTAGCATGGCATACTTCTCATGTTCGAACCGGTGTTTGAAACCAAACCTCTACTCAGGAGAATAGATAGGGTGATTTAGGTGAGATCCAATGTAGATCCAACTTTTGATTCACTTGTGAGATCCTGGTGGTTCCAGGGGGGACCACTACGGCTCCTCTCTTCTCGAGAATCCATACATCCCTTATCAGTGTATGGATAGCTATCTCTCGAGTACAGATTTAGGTTCAACCTCATTGGGAAAAGAAAATGGAGCATCTAACAACGCATATTGATATGTCTGTTCCATAAAAAAGGTTTTTTAATTAGTTGTTTCCAATTCACCGGATCTTACCTCTTTTGAAAGAAGTCAATAAATAAATTAAGATATGCACTAATAAAAATAGAATTTTCTAATTTTTATTTTTTTCTTATTCTACTAAATATTTCAAATATTCAAATTAAGAAGTTACATTTGGTCCAATCATATGAAATAAAAAGATTAATTACTAGTCTGAAAATTCAATTCAAATTAGCAGATTCATTAGATAGAGAAGATCACCAAGATTTCATGATTCTTTTCCGTACATATTCCAATTGTATTGAGGGACGAATAGAAGATAGATGTATTCTGCAAACGTGCCTTATCAATTTTGTCAATGTCTACAATCCTTCGTAATTAATGATAAGTGTATGCTCTAGGAAAGTCCAAGTGTCGCCCAAGCCTGTTATTTCTGATCAGAGTGTCAGCTTAATTGAAATAATTATGTCTTAACCCCGTTTTACTATAAATTTGGGGCTTAAATGCTCATGGGATGAAAAATTTAGATAAGAAATATTCTTTTTCTTGATTAACTGTAATTTACAACATGACAATTAGACCTGACTCCTACATTGGTTGTGAACTTGATCTCAGTCAAGTAAACAAATCAACTTCAGTTCGTAAACGGATCTAACTATCACCACAAATTCATATTCTCACCTCATCTTAATCCCAGGTTGAACAACTATTTTTATCCCACGTCACTTTGTTAACTTTAACTCCTAAAGATTTCAGATGTAAACAAAAATAATGTCTATAGGCGCAATAAATTAATCAGTAGGATCCAAACAAAGCGAGAGGCACGGTGGAACTTGTAAGCTTAGGCAAGCCACAAAGATTTGAGGCCTAAATAAAGGTCCGGTATGTTGATCCTTGATCCGAGTGAAATGGACTCCAAAAGATCACTTGAATAAAAAAAGGGAAAATCATATATGCCTAATTAAGATAGATAACATGTTTCAATATATACTATAAAGTAATTTAATTATATAATATACTACATAATACCAACAACATAATCAAAAGTACTATGTTTGAAACTTTCCCAAATTATTTTGTAACTGAAATTCTTACAGCTAATCCCGTTCACATTACATGGAAACAATAATGAGAATTCAACAATTCAAACTGCAGTCAATTTTTAGATGGTCGAGGAGTCATAAAATTTGACCTAACAGGGTTTATACAAGCGAGATCACTGAGGATCTAGGCCACTGAGGTATCGATTTTTTGACAAATTATTCTACTGTCATTAATTTTTTACTTTCCTATTTCTTTACCTTTTCTCCCTAAGTTTTATATCTTTAGACATTCAGGTCATCTTTCAAAAAGTATATCACCATTCCAGTGGTTAACAAACAAAGATTGAGTTCATGGGAGTATTAGTTATTATAATATTGAATCCAAATGAACATGAATGCTATTCCCCCCTCCCATCATACTATATATAAAAGTAAGGTACTTCCCAAAAACATGTTTTGAAACTTTTCTCGTCTAAACTGACTTTCCTAAAATATAAGTATTTCAATGAATGAGAGTACTTTTGATAATTATACTATTATTTTGGAATAAAAAAATATGCAATATGGGTATCAAATTTAAGATTTTAACGAGAACTTTAATACGAACACACAAGTTAGAGTCAACTGTAAACATGTCGTCGTTAAAATCACATCAAAGATTAAAGGTAATTTTTTTTTTTTTTGTACATTTTACTTTTTCTCAATATTTATAATTTCTTAACTAGATTTAATTTGGTCATATATAATTAATTTCAATTCGAGTTGCTTTTTTTTATCAAATTAAAAGAAATAATAAGTATCCGAACTTTTGTGTAATTTAATAAGTCGGAATAATTTTTGCAACTTCATATTTCGATCAATCCAGGTTGCTTAATTTGTTACATTCATCGTTATATAGGATCAGGTGTATTTAATTGGTAATGTTAAATTAAATATGAAATGAAATATTTGTTTAATATATTTAAACAGTAAATATTATATTAAGATAGTTAGTACCAATTCTAATAGTACTATTCCATTGTTCGGGTAGAGATAAATTTATTTTTGATAATCTAGAAATTATATTTTGGAAATATTAATTACATCAATAATCATCAAATTAAATTGAATAGTTATGTAAATGTTCATTGAATTTTTTTTTAGTAAGTCATTCAAATTCCAAACTATTACAACTACTAGGTACTCCTTAATCAAAACCTCATTTTTCTAAAACACATTTTCAACTAACATTCTATTCTATTAATAAAATAATCTACTTATAACTTCAAAAAGATTCCTACTTTTAAAAACTCATTTTCCACAAATTTACAGTTACAAACAACATTATTTAAAATAATGAGTCTCGAACAAGGGCTTAAATACATATTCTCCAAAAAAAATCGCAATTAAAAAACTCATTCTATATATAATGTGTGGTTAAACAAGAATTAAATACGTTCACAAGAGAAAAACAAAATACATAAAGGGAGAGCAGGAACACGTATTGACCTATTTTTTGACCAAAATGAACAGGTATTGACCAATTTTTGGATCAAAATATATTTTCTAAAATGGTAAGTAGTATTAATTAACTATATATTATTCATTTTGGACAAATTTTAAATCTAAAACAATCCAGTTAAATATATCTGTGAGCGTGTATCATATATGTATCTATTTTTTTACGTATTACAAATGTTGTTTAAATGTAATTTTATTTTCTCATTTTAAGCTCTAAATCAATTTAAATCACAATATTTAAAGAAATTTTTTTGAAACGATAAACATACTAATGGTAAAAAATAATTAAGATATGTGTAATTTATACTTTTTTTGTGATTAATTATTTTCCTTCGTTTCTTATTTGTAATTAAATATTTATTTCATACATTAATATTTAAATTCGATATATGAAAGTAATAAATGATCGTGCATCGCATAGGTTTAACACTAGTAATAGCCTTAAAAAAAGGTTGTTCTAATTTCCTTTTATTCTTCCTATTAAAGCAATAAATAAAAAATCGTGCTTTGATTCTTATAAAATGTTTTCCCCCTTAATGTTTTGTTTTCTGGTTTCAAGTACAATGATAACATGTGTTCTTGCAGCATGACTCAAGGGCTTAGGTAGGGAAATTCTCATTTAGGTCAAAAGCTAATGAGATTGGTATGGTTGTCCAAGACGAAACTGATAGCTAATGGCCGGGACTGCTCATTAGTTATTACTAATGGAGAAATTCTTACTTGCACTCAACTATGAAACTCCATATAGTTGTTGTTGATTACCTTTTTAGATTTTTCATGTAGAGTTCTGGTGCTAACGGTTTTGATGCCATGAGTTTTAGAATTATTCGATTAAATGAATCAATGCTTGTCTGATTTCCTTTATCTTTACTTTGTATATATTGTAAAAAACTTAGTCATTTAGAAGGACCAATCAATCAAATCTCAACAAGAGAATATGTAATTTTCTTTATCTTTACTTTTATCGTCAAATCCTTAATGTAATTTGTGTGATTGCGCCCCTTGGAGGTGTTTTATCTTCACCGTAATCTTCATAAATATAGCACCCCTCGTTGGGACTTTGTCTCGAGAGGTTTGTTTCTTACATATTCGTCTGATCCCCCTTTGATAATTGTTAGCGAGGTGACCTCCGCGCGAAACAGTTTGGCACGCCCAGTGGAACAATTTGGTGTGTTTTTGAAGATACGAAGTGAACCATCATGCCTCACAAGAATTTCGACAAGGAAACAGAAAGCCATCATCTCCCGTCTATAATTGAAAGATATGAGGAGGAACAAAATCCTGCAGACACAGAGGGAGAGAGTCATAGCTGTTATGAACCCATGACGGATTTGAATCCTTGAACCATGCGCGTGTTATTCGGTGAACTCGCTCAAGACGTGGTTGAACAGGTAAATCTACAATATGTTCATAATATGGAAAAGTTTATTTAAAGAGAGAAAGAACAATTCGATAATATGGCCAAAGAACTAAAAATGTTGCATGATAATATGAATAAGTTGTCAGGCCAAGTTGTTCAATCAACCTTCCCAAATATAGGACATCATGTTCAATCAAGGACGATTGGAGGACATAGTTCCCCAACCTCAAATCCAAACCAGGGGATAGAATGACCTTTTGGGCCGTCCACTTCAAAATTGGGGGGTAATCCAGTGCCAAACTTGGGGGTAACCCAACTTCAAACTTGGGGAGTAATCCAGTGCCAAACTTGGGGGGTAACCCAACTTCAAACTTGGAGAGTAATCCAGTACCAAATTTGGGGGGTGACCCAGTTCCAAACTTGGGGAGTAACCCAGTACCTCGGAATAGTGTCCAAAATAATGGACAAAATGTTCCACATCTTAACGATGGAGGGAACAATAACCACATTGGGCCAAATAATGGCAACTTTGCCAATGGAAATTACGCTTCGAATCCTTTACCAAATCCTTTGCCAAACGTCAGGCCACAAGCCCCACTAGTGGGAAATCAACCTATAGGATTCCCTTATGATCCCAATGCTTTATTAAGGGATCAAGTCGCTGAGATGGTGCGAGACCAAATGGCAGTGGGGATGCGTCCTTATGTTAGGCCGACTTACACTAAGCCATACCCTGATTGAGTGGATCAAGCTTATCCGTGCCCTTGTGGTTACAAAGTGCCAGAATTCTCTTTATTCACTAGTTTGGGGGAGGTTTCTATGCTAGAACACATAGGGCGATTCACGTTGTAGTGTGATGAGGTCTCCATCAGTGTTTAGTATTCTGGAATGATAAAGGAGAAGCAGAAGTGATACGGCAGATCATAGACCATTCATGGCAGAAGCGAACTCTATAGAAAGATTCATATACAAGGGTAATTATGGGCCTGTTAGAGTAGTGCAAGAGGGGGAAGAAACTCAATTGATAGGACTAAGCGAAGAACGATTCTCAATTGATGCCCTAACAGAGATGTTCAGCCAGATGAGGCCAAATATAGTAGCCCTTGAGAAGTCAGTCATTGGCGTAAAAGTGATTGAGGAATCATGATAAGCAACCAGCGAAGAGGAGATGTGGCCGATATTCAGGCCTCAAAAGCCAGACCAATCAGTTTCAATAATAAGTCTGAAAAAAACCCAAAAAAGATAAAAGAGGCAGCAGCATTGGCAATGTTCAAGTGCAAATTTGCCGTTTTTTAGTTGGAGCAGAATGCTGATAGAAAGATCTACAAGGTGGATTGTTTAGAGGAAGAGTTGCTCGCAAAAATCCTGGACGATGAAGCAATAGGGATATCCAAACAGGGGCACGCTCACGTGCAAGACCCTCTTGTTAAGGTGAACATCGGTGACGAAGGGGAAGAACGCCCAACATTCATCAGCCAAACACTCAGTAGGGAGGTAAGTGATGAATTGATTGCCTTATTAAAAGGATACAGAGATTGTTTTGCTTGGGAATATGAACACGTGCCTGGTTTAGATAGGAACTTGGTGGAACACAGACTGCCAACTAAGCATAATTTTAAGCCACATAAGTAGCCACCTAGGCATTTTGCCCCTAATGTATTACATGAAGTAAGAAAGGAAATAGAACGTCTTTTAAAGGCTGGTTTTATTAGGATGGCCATGTATGTAGAATGTTTATCTAATATTGTGCCAGTGTCTAAAAAGAACGGTAGCATTAGGGTGTGCATCGATTTCAGGAATCTAAATTTAGCCACGCCTAAAGATGAGTATCCTATGCCAACAGTGGACTCTTTAGTAGATTCAACTGCAGGGCATGTCATGTATTCTTTCATGGACGGGTATTCTGGATACAACCAAATTTACATAGCTGACGAAGACGTGCATAAAATGGCCTTTAGATGCCCAGGGGCCTTGGGATGTTTTCAGTGGGCAGTCATGCCCTTCGGCCTAAAAAATGCTGGGGCCACTTATCAAAGGGCAATGAATTTAATCTTTCATGACATGATTGGGGAATTCATTGAAGTATATGTGGATGATATTGTGGTAACGTCAATGAAAGAAAAACACCATTTTCAACAACTAAGACGTTCAGTTAAAGGAATGAGGCAGTACAAGTTGAAGTTAAACCCTTTGAAATGTACGTTTGGTGTTAATTTGGGAAACTTCCTTGGTTTTCTGGTACACAAGAGGGGGATCGAACTTGACAAAAATAAAGCAAGACCCATTCTAGAGGCTAAACCGCCTGCTAATAAAAAGGAATTGCAAAGGTTTCTAGGTTAAGTAAATTTCTTAAGGCATTTTATTTCTAATTGTGCAGGGCGAACGAAAGTTTTTCCGCCTATTTTAAAGTTGAAAAATCAAGACGAATTTTTCTGGCGGGAAGAACACCAAAACGCTTTCGACAGCCTAAAGGTATACTTATCAAATCCTCCTGTGCTGGTGTCACCAATTCATGGGAAGCCAATGAAAATCTATATATCGGCGGAGTAATGATCTATAGCCGGAATGGTCGCTCAAGAAGGCCAACTGGGCGAGGAGAGAGCGATTTACTACTTAAGCAGACAGTTGACGAAGTGTGACTGTAATTATTCAGTTATAGAAAAACTTTGTCTCGCTCTATATTTCATTTGTACTAAACTAAGGTCCTATTTACGGTCTGTAACCGTGTATTTGATATCTAAAGTAAATAGAGTTAAGTATTTGTTTTCTCGACCTGTTTTACATCAAAGAATTGGCCTTTGGACATTGGCCATTTCTGAATTTGAAATACAACACGTACCTCAAAAGGAAATAAAAAATCAAGCTTTAGCCAATTTTTTGACTGATCATCCATGTTTGGACATGCCATAAGAGGTTAATTTAGAAGTGGATTCGCTCGAAACAAAGCCCTGGGTTTTATATTTTGATGGATCAAAAACTTACCAGGACGCGGGGGTTGATATAGTTTTAATAAATCCCATGGGAGTCTGTTACAAGTATGCTCTCCCCTTGGAAAGAGCATGTACTAACAATCAAGCCGAGTATGAAGCATTGATAACGGGGCTATAACTATTAGTAGAGCTGAAAGTGTGATTATCCGGGGAGATTCTTAGTTGGTAATATACCAATTGACGGGCGATTTCAAGTGCCAGAGCGATTCTGTGATAAAGCAATACGAGCTCGCCCAAGGGCTTTTGGAGGAATTTAATCAAGTAGAGCTTCAATATATAAGCAGGATTTACAATAATGTAGCAAACGAATTAGCCCAAGTCGCTTCGGGTTATTCAAAGGTGGTGAATGCAACAACAACTTGTTACGGAATAATCCTGGCCGCATTACAAAGGAGGATAAAGGAAAGCAGTATTCATTGTATACAAACCGGGGACGCGATGGATTGGAGAGAAGAAATAAAGAAATTTTTGGAAGAACCTGGTAGAAGAAACGATAGGAAAATGAAACTGCGTGCATTGAATTATGTCCTCATAGACGAACAAATATATAAGAAACGTTCAGATGGGGTGCTATTGAAGTGCATAAGTCTAAGCGAGGTCAAGACTATTATGGTAGAAGTCCATGAAGGGATATGTGGAGCCCATCAAGTTGGCCAAAAAATGAGACGGTTGATTATGAGGAGTGGATACTTTTGGCCCAAAATGGGATAATCGTGCATACAATATGCAAAAAGTTGCTTAGCATGTCAGAGATACGGACCAATCCAAAGAGCGCCAGCTAGGGAAATGACGCCTATTATTAAACCTTGGCCCTTTAAGGGCTGGGCTATTAATTTAATAGGGAAGATTTATCCCCCATCGTCCAAACAACACACATTCATCATTGTAGCAACGGACTTCTTTACTAAATGGGTAGAGGCTGCCCCTTTGAAAGAGATTTCCCAAAAGAACGTCATAGAATTCATTCGCAATCACATTATTTATAGGTTCGGGGTGCCACAAACTATAATGGTAGACCATAGAACCTCATTGAATGGAAATCTAGTAAAGGAGTTCTTGGAAGAATTTGGTATCAGGCTAGTTAACTCTACACCTTATTACGCTCAGTCTAACGGGCAAGCAGAGTCTTCCAACAAAACCCTGAAGAGCATTGTACGAAAAATGTTGGGCGAAAATTCCAGGAATTGGCACGAATGTTTGAACAATGCTTTGTGGGCTTACAGGGAGTCTCCACGAACAAGTACAGGCGTAACTCCATTTCAGCTAACCTATGGACAAGAAGTAGTACTAGCTATGGAGATCAACGTGCAATCAATTCGAACAAGTTTACAGAACCATCTATGCGAAAGCGAATATTTAGAATTGATGGTTCAGAATCTTTTGTAACTGGACGAAATAAAGTTGGACGTCCTTGATAGATTGCAAGTTCAGAAGCAAAAAGTGGCTAAATACTACAACAACAGAGTGATAACCAAGTTATTTAGTGTGGGCGATTTGGTCTGGAAAACCATACTCCTCTTAGAAAGTAAAAATCCCAAATATGAGAAATGGTCGCCTAATTGGGAAGGATCGTTCAGAGTAAGCAGTGTGTTGTCCAACGGAGCTTATCATTTGGAGAATCTAGATAACACGAAACACATAAGATCCATCAACGGTAAATACTTGAAGAAATATGTTCCTTCCATATGGGAGGATGAACAAATATAAACGCATTGTATTCCGCCGGGAAAGGCGCACAATTATCGCACAAGCAAGGAAAAAGGAAAATGAAAATAAGATGCGCCTATAACAAAGATTGTTTCTTTTATTCAAAAAATTTATGTACATTCATAACACAAATGGAGCCAGCAGGACCTCACTCAGCAACAATAGGGAAACGAATACTGCCTACCAACTACTACAGAATGAAGACTTCCTATCAACTGTTACAGAGGACGTCTCTATTACAGACCGATCTTCGTCACCCCAACAACAGCGACATGCTTGTGAACAAGAATAACCCACCTGGTAGGTCTTCCCCCCTTCCCCATCTCAACCTTTGTGAAGCTTCCATCCTCGTCTTCTCAAATGCATCCGCTGGAAGCAATCACAATAGGTGAACGGCCTGAGAAGCACTCTCAGCAAGCCATTGGCCAATCATGGGGTAAGAAATGGCCAGTGACCGCTCCCTACGGGCAGTTCCTCTACATTTGACGACCCTGGAAAGGTATCACAAGGGAGAGAGACGCCGAAAGGAGCCTCCACGGCCAAGAAACAATTTCCTATATCTCCCATACCAAAGGTATGTTTAGAGCAGATCGTGGGAAAAGAAAGTTAGATGGTTCATATTCGGGAGAAATAGGAACAAAAGACCTGTCAAACATGGGGGAATACAAATGATAGCAGTAGCGTACAAGACTGGAAGAAAGGGATAAGAGACGTATCTACAACCAAATCTCCTTTTTATAGCGAAAGAGTTCACCTCTTTATGTAAGAAAAAGAAGGCAGAATCTGAACGGTGTATGTTGGAAAAGACGGAAGAAGATTGGAATGCGGAGAATTTCTGGGGAAAAGGACACATCGAAATTATTAATATGACATAAAATTAATGGATGAACATTAATTCTGCCATATTGGGGGGTAATTGTTGACGCTCAAAAAAATACCCAAAATGCAAGAGGCCTAAGCCTTGGCCCAAACCAAAAGAGGGCCAGCTTTAAGGGCTCATTATAGACAAGAAATTAGATAACCGGGCGATTGTGTGGCAGCTAGGATATTTGGGCGACAGGGCGAGTGATTGAGCAGTTGGGCGACTAAGCAAGTGGAAGCGGTTTTGACACTTGTCTTATGATCATATAGTCAGTTGTTGACAAAGGTGGCAGTTGAAATGACGAATTGTGGAAGTTACTTAGAGCGATGTGGCAAGCGGATGTTACAAGGACGTGGGCGACGGTTATGCAACATGGAGGAAGCAAATTAATCCATGCAAGTTACAAATCGAGGCGGTAAACCAAGGATTCAAATATTGGTAGCGGTTGAAGGAAGTTTGTGCATTTGTATATATTGTAAAAACTTAGTCATTTAAAAGGACCAATCAATCAAATCTCAACAAGAGAATATGTAATTTCCTTTATCTTCACTTTTATCGTCAAATCCTTAGTGTAATTTGTGTGCTTGCGCCCCTTGGAGGTGTTTTGTTTTCACCGTAATCTTCATAAATATAGCACCCCTCATTGGGACTTTGTCTTGAGAGGTTTGTTCCTTACACATTCGTCTGATCCCCATTTGGTAATTGTTAGCGAGGTGACCTCCGTGTGAAACACTTATCAAATAGAGAGACACGATCATTCGAAATTTTCCATAACCACTGATTCCTTCTCCTCACTTCAGAATTAACTAATTTTCATAGTTTTGGTGTTGCAATTGCAAAATTAGTGTTTTCTTTGATTTGGAATAGCTGGTATTACCAAGAACTAGTATATACCCATGCGATGTATGGATGTCGTTATTATTCTGTTTGTTTGCAATTGGAAAATGTCAATGAATAAAGTGGCATAATAAATGGATGAACCTTCCTAAATAAGTACCTATCTTTAGACAATATCTTCTTTAGTTTTCTGAACACGGTTATACCCCCACAATTGTCAATGCATGATGACACATAATTACATTTCTGTCCTGATTCTCATCAAATGCTCACGTGGGCATGGGTGTGATTACTTATGGATATGTGCACATGATGGGATATGCAAAGACAGAAATTTATGGAAAAAAAAATTATATTAAGCATAGAGTGGTTCATATATATTACAATCTTTGTTTAATATGACAAACATAGTTCTTGCAAGTGAGAATTGTTTAGTAAGAAGACTATAGTCCATAAGAAATTCATACGTCCAACCGTGTCTTGTTCTTGAAACATCGTCAATGACTTCGTTTTGCAGATTATTTGCTAAGGAACTGGATTCACCTACATCCCAGCTACTGACACTCCGGGTATGACTGATATCGGGATTTATGAAACTGCTATTTCCCTCACTGGAGGCAGGGGCGGAGCCACCTATAGGCGAGGTAGCGCGGCCGCGCTACCTCGCCGCCGGTGGTCCGCCAGATGGCGCAGCGCAGATGGCGCAGCGCCTGGACACCTGATTTTAAAATTTTTTTTTTTTTTTTTGGCCCAAATCAGTACCAACTCCCAAGCCCAAGCCCAAACCAAAAATACAACATACAAATCTATCTCTATTTGGTCCAACAAACAAATTTTTAACAAAAATCAAAATCCTAACCTTTTACTTTTCATCTCCCTTCCCGATTCTCTCTGTTAACGCACGTTACGCACGCAGCCGCAGCGCGCAGCCTTCGACCAGTGACCAGTCCCACGCACCGCGCACGGATCCGCCGCACCGCGCTGCTTGCCTTCCTCCTTCCTTTCCTCTGTGCTGTGCTTCGGCTTCCTCTTGGCTCTTTCCGAGTCTCGACGCCGACGGTAAGTGTTTTGATTTTTGAATCATTTGGGCTTTGACGGTTTGACCTTTGTTAATTGTTAATAAATGGTAAAGTTAAAGTATAATATATTATATTATATATTATATAAGTATATGTATATGTATATCTGTTACTCTGTAGTCTGTAGACTGTATATGTAATAATGTAATGTATATTATATTATAATTTATATATATAATATATGTTATGAACTTATGATTATTAAATTATTTTATTTGTTTTGGTTGTGACTTGTGTACTAATTTTCAGATTTTATAATGTTATTATTACTTATTATGTTATTGTTAATGTATAAGTTTTAAAACATTTTAATAAATATTATTGATGTTTGATTTATTAATTTTTTTGGTTAGGTTAGACTGTCAATTGTTGTCATTCCTCAATTTTTTTTATCAATTTGTTATTTCTCACTAAGGCTAAACATTAATTAGTTATAATTGATTTGAGAATTATACATAAATGTTACATTTAATTTTTTATAAAGTGGTTTAGATTTGTAAATTGCGACTATTGTGATAAAATATGATTTGATTTGTGAATTGTTATTATTGATTTATATGTTGTGAATTGAGCTTTGATGAATATTTGATTTGATTTGTGATCATTGATTTACAAATTATGGAACGTTTTTTCCCACCTAAACGAAAATCTGAACTTAGTGGTTCTAGTAGTCCTGCAACTGCTTCTAGTAGAGCAAATGAGTTAGTAGATTTTGATAACACAAAGAAATTTCGCACTGAATTCAATATGGATGAATTTGTGTCGGATCCAGGAATACGGCCCCCAATTGAGTCATATGATCCTAACATTAGAGATGATGTTAGGATGACATACTTAGAGAAATGTCCTTATCAACCACATGGACATGACTTTCCAAGAAGACTGATGGGAAAGGATAATAGATGTTTTAGGAAAGAATGGTTTAATGAATTTTATTGGTAGGTCAACGGCCGACGAGGTCAACGGTCAACGGTCAACGCTCTACCTGAACTTCTCGGCTGGCTCCGCCACTGACTGGAGGAAAGTATGTAATTTGGAAATTGATTCTCAATTGGAGCCTTTCTTTGGCAAATACTTTTAGAAACATGTTTTTAAATAACACAATTCTTCAAATTAATTTTTAATCATATATATTTACTCTCTCCCTTTTTTTACACGTATCTTGGCTCATGTTGTGATGCCTTTTTTTTCCTCCCCCCCCCCCCCCCCCCAATATTTCGATATTTTCTGTTTGAATTCTATTTGTGTTTAAAATCATTTATTGGTTGACTAGGAAGATAAATCTGATGGGTTCCCCATAAATTAATCAATGACCTAACAGCATTAGTGGATATGAAAGTTCTTGTCCCTCTTTTTTTTTGATCGTAATTCTTGTCCCTCTTTCTATTTTATGGATAGTTGTGGCTTAGACGTTGGAAATAAAGACATGTTTTTTATTATAATTCATTATAAATATGTTATATAAATATTATTTATAAATAAAAATACCGTTTTTCCTTTTTTTTTTTTTTTTAAATAAAAATAGTGAGCTGTTTTATATGACCAATAAATATAAATATTATTGACATTTCAAATAAATTGTCTAATGAGATATTACGTCACCTTTCACAAACAAAAATTATAAATGACTTTTACTAAACAGATTATAAAATATTCTTTTTTAAGTATGGTGGATCAAAAATTATAAATGACTTTTACTAAATAGATTATAAAATATTCTTTTTTAAGTATGGTGGATCTTACTTTACCTGTTTTGTGCGGCCACCTATTGAAAAGTAATGTTGTGAAATTATTCTCGTCTTTTCCATCGTTTGATAAGCTTGTTTACGGCATATTTCTCAAAATCACTCTTTAATCACAAACATTTTTTAAAATCATTTTTAACCACATATATTACCTTGAAAACGTCACAATCTTTGTTTATAAACATTTTTTTTTTTATTTTTTTTACCAAAGACTTTATATAATATTGTCTAATTTGTTCAAACATGTTAAAAAAATGAATATTACTAATTTATTGGCAATAAAATCAGAGGAAATAAATAGAAAAAGATAACAAATTTTTACACTACTTGTAGCTCCGTTTGGTAACACTGTAAAGGTTTATAAACTGATTTATTTATAATTTTGAGGTAAAATGTGTGGTTGAAAGAGAGAGAAAATGTTCGTGACTAAAAAGTGATTTGAAAAATTATGTGTTTTATAAATCTGTCTATAAACCATTCGTACCAAACACTTGCTAAAAAAGAATGGTGGATCTTACTCTAATAGTGTTGTGGGTTCACAACCAGTCATGTTGCGAAATTATTCTCATATGTTCTTCCAATGAGTGGACGTGTTATGCAAGTATATTGATCAGAATGTTTTATATAATATTGTTGAATTTATTGAGACAGAAATTTTCTAGTGCACGTTAATGTGCAGCATATTGTGCACGGTATCCTAGTTGGCAGTTGATTTGTGTTTTTGTGGGCCCCACTCAGTAAGCTAAATTATACAAAACCATTTGATTCATTTCAAAACCATCGGATCAGTTCTCTCTCTCTCTTGTATCAAAAGTGGACCCCACACACCAATTAAAATTCACCAAAACCACCGACCCAGTTCATTCTGTTGTATGTACGCCCTTCACTGCCCGCACCAGATAACAAACGACAACCTCATTGTCCAGTGCCGAAAACTTCTTCACTATCCCGTTAATTCTCGTCCTCATGCTGTGTAACCATCTCCATCTTCTGGGAGGTAAGGATTTCTCGAAATTTTTACATTATGTGTTTGTGTTCACGTTTGATTTATGGCTGCAAATCTTCGCAAAGACTATGGTTTGTGCTATAAATCTCATAACATTCTCTCCCTGAATATTTTTGGAAAATGTATTTGAGTAGGGTTTCGAAATCATAGGCATGTGTGTACAAATTTTGCACCTTAAAATTCCAAGTGCGGACTATGTAGTTTCGGTGCAACATAAATTTTGATATAATTTTGTGCCCTAGTTTGGGAAGCATGACTTCTGTATTTGAATTGGAACCGTGATGATTCTTGTGTTTCATATAATTTTGTGCCCTAGTTTGTGTATTATCTAGAGGCTGTGATGATTCCTGTGTTTGAATTGGAGCTGAAAATGTGAATGATTGTAAATTTGAATATTGGCAACGTCAACGTTAGTCATTTGTATCTTGGCATGGAAAAATGGACGGCGTGGAATTGGGCTTAAATGCTCCCTAGGTAATATTTTGTAATATTTTTTATGTCTCTACTTGAATCTAGGTACACTTACTAATGTCTACTTTGAGTGCGAATGATGCGTAACCCTGCCTTAAATGCATTTGTGGATGCAATATGAAGTTGTACACATCGCACACATCAAGATTTTTGGAAATGCCACTCGTGTGGGTATTTCGTATGGGGTGACAAAGTTGATCAACAAACATATACCCACACTCAAGTGGGTGAGACAGATGATAGCCAACTCAATGAAGTAAAAGACCAGTTGACAGCATTGTCGGAGAAGCTAGACGTAGTCCAAGATTCAATTATGGAACATTTGTGTAATTTGGAAAGGGTTAATAGCACAAAACGTCCCTATCTTTGACATGTATTGTGCAAAACGTCCCAATGTTGTGATTTTTTACGCTAAACGTCCCAACCTTTACATTTTATTGTTGGAGACATCATTCTGTCAAATTTAACCCCATTTCACCGTTAATTTGGAATTGAACAGTAAATATTTAACACATGCAAGGGCATTTTCGTCAAAATCAAAAGCAGCCCATTCATATTTGGGTAATTGGCACAAAAGGTCCATACGTTTGACACTTATTGTGGAAAAACGTCCATACGTTCATTTTTTGGGCGAATAACGTCCCTACGTTCATTTTCTTGGCGAATAACGTCCCTACCTTTAGATTTTCTTGCTGATTAGTCCCCAAATTTTACTTTTCTATCAATTTAGTCATTCCGATTTGATTTAAAGGTAATTATCTTCAAACGTGTATAACTTTTGATCTACAACTCCGAATTGCACTCCGTTTTTTGCATTGAACTTCAAATTCAACCATCTTTTTTATTTTGTATCATGTGCTCATTTATTAAACATTTCATTTTGCCCTAGAAAAATAAGTATCTACTATACAAAAGTCAAAATGAAATGTTTAATAAATGAGCACATGATTCATCATAAAAAAGATGGTTGAATTTGGAGTTCAATGCAAAAAATGGAGTGCAATTCGGAGTTGTAGATCAAAAGTTATACACGTTTGAAGACAATTACCTTTAAATAAAATACGGAATGACTAAATTGATAGAAAAGTAAAATTTGGGGACTAATCAGTAAGAAAATCTAAAGGTAGGAACGTTATTCGCCAAAACAATGAACGTAGGGACGTTATTCGCCCAAAAAATGAACGTAGGGACGTTTTTCCAAAATAAGTGTCAAACGTAGGCACATTTTGTGTCAAATACCCAAATATGAATGGGCTGCTTTTGATTTTGACGAAAATGCCCTTGCATGTGTTAAATATTTACTGTTCAATTCCAAATTAACGGTGAAATGGGGTTAAATTTGACAGAAGGATGTCTCCAACAAGAAAATGTAAAGGTTGGGACGTTTAGCGTAAAAAATCACAACGTTTGGACGTTTTGCACAATACATGTCAAAGTTAGGGACGTTTTGTACTATTAACCCATTTGGAAATGCATAGCACATCCTGTTGTAGTATACTTTAGCAAACATTTTTGTAATTCCAGTGAAAAAGTTTTAGTTTTATGATTTCAACTAGTAAGTGTTATTATAATTTAGTTAGTAGACCGTTGATTGTAGTAATTAATGTTCTTATGAATGAATGATTGTGGCTTCTATCTTCCATGGCATCGATATGTCTGAGTACACAAACTATTAGTCTACTACTTCTTGAACATTAGTCTTGCACATTACTTCAACATAAACATCATGAAATGTAAATTCAAAGACATAAACACTACAACTCGAATTCACTGTCGAACCTATTGTCACCTAGATCATCATATGAGTACTGTGGGAGATATGTGTTACCTGACATGTTGACCACTGGACACTTTCTCCTGTCATGTCCAGTACTACCACACCCACAACACTGTCTAGGCGGATGTGCAATTGCTTTCTCTCTCGATGACTTCAGGCGCTTTCCACATCCTTTTGGTCTGACCGACTTTGGATCATACACAACTTCTGTCTCTTCATTGAACCTATTGTTATTTCTACTCATAACATTGCCATTTCCTCCATTGTCAATTTCCTTCACTTGTACATGTAAGTTTTGGAAATGTCCCATTAGATGTGTGAAGCGAGCATCTGTTAGTGATGCATGATGTTCATCCATTCGTTACTAGATAATACTGTACTGTTCATCGCTTCATTCCAATGTGCTTCAACTCCTATGGTAATTCAGAGTCTTTGATGATTTTTACCAACAAATGATATGAGCTATTTTCCAAATTGGCATTCATCTTCTTAGGGAACTTGGTCAATGTGTACCACAAACAATATCGGTGCAAGGTGATTGGCATGACTCAAAAGATAGCCTTTGATATAGCAGCGTCTTGATCAGTAATGATTACTCCTGAAGGTGCTTGAGTTGGCATAGCCTCAGTAATCTTTGACAATAACCACACAAATGAATCTATTGTTTCGTCACTGAGAAATCCACATCCAAAGATAATTGTTTGGTCGTGGTGGTTCACTCTAGTAAATGGAGCATACACCAATGAATACTTGTTTGTGTTGTAAGTTGTGTCAAACACCACAGTATCTCCAAAACATGAATAAGATCTCCGAGATTCACTATCAGCCAAAAAAATCTAACGAACTTGTTCTCATCATCGACCTCATAGTCGAAAAAAAGTTTGGATTTTTCTCCCTTTCAAACCTGAAATGCTCAATCAAAGACTCCGCATCTTTCCCAAACTTCTCTTATCGAAGGTTACTCTCATGGTTCCTAATGTCTCTCTCTAACAACCCAAGAGACGATGGACCGCCCGAATCTATCTCCAAAAGGTGCATTTCCTGACAAGTCAGAATGTTGGCTTTAGAAAATTGTTGGGTTAGTGACTTCTTAGTGGATGAAAGTTGCCGATGGGATCGCAACAAATGCACCCTGCTCGGCGTAGTCAAAGGATGGTTGTGCTCCTTAACAAACTAACTCATTGCCCACTCCCCTATTTGTTCCTGCACAATAGATAGTCTAGCTTTATAGTCACATTGTGATGGCCACAATCTTGTTCTCCAGTACGTGGCACATAATGTTTAACATGTCGATGATAGTTCTCATTTGTTGTCCCTTGCTTCGAGCACACAAATAATTTCCACACATACTCATTTGACCCCTTTGTGGAATTAGACACCAAGTTACTTGAGGAATATATATGTTATCTTCAGTTTCTAAATCCATACCTGTTAATTACACGTTACAGAACTATAAATTAGGACATTATAAAACCACATGTAACATAACATTACTAGGGAAAAAAATTAGGACATTAAAACAAAACATTACTGCGAAAAACCTTTGCACATGAAAAAACCACATTACTGCAAAAAATATTATGACACTGAAAGAAAAAAAAACCTACATTTATGGATGGATGAAAGAAAAACAAACCCACTTGTAGTGATCAAGAAAAAAAACCACATGAACTCATCAACAACAAAAAAAACCTATTTACCTAAAGAGGCTGTCAAAACTTAGTAAAAAAGATGAACAAGTATTTTATACATTTTTATCTTCAGAAAATATCATAAATAAAACCATGTGAACAAAACAAAAAAAACCATAAATAAAAACATATTTTACCGACGAAAACTATCACAGCGGCTCGGATGTTGGGGCTACCGCCGAACTCCGGTGCCGGACACTAAGAAAACATGACGGTCTGTTGTTAGGCTTTGTGCGCTAAGGGAGGGAGATAACAATGAATGAAGGCAGACTGAAGGTTTGCATTTGTGGCTGGGTTGGTGAATTTTAGTTGGTCTGTGGGGTCAACTTTTGATACAAGAAAAAGAACTGATTGGGTGGTTTTGACATGGGTCAAATGGTTTTGTATAATTTAGCTTGCTGAGTGGGGCCCACGAAAATACAGATCAACTTCCAGCTAGGATACCATGCACAATATCCTGCACGTTAACGTGCACCAGAAATTCCTATTTATTCAAAAAAGTTACAAATGAATATTAATATATCATAAATTGCAACGTATCCATCTACATCTACTAACTCAAAATCAACAATCTAAAATTAGTATTTAAACTAAACTAGTTCACTTAAACCAATTAACTTATAAAATCATAAATTCAAAATTAAAGTACCAAAATCAATTAACTAGTTGAAATTGTAAATTTTAAATTTGAAAATTTATACATAAATTCATATATACAATCTCATTTGTGTGTGTTTATATGTTAAAATTGGATTTAATAATCCAAAAGGTCACAGAACTTTTCCAAAAGTTTCCACCAGGTCACTGAACTTTCAAAATCTCCCCATTAATCACTGAACTTTCTCAAAGGTTTCCACCAGGTTACTGAACTTTAAAAATCACCATATTAATCACTGAACTTTGAAAATGTCACTCCATCCATCACTTAAATTTCACATTTGGTGTGACTAATGGAGTGGCATTTTCAAAGTTCAATGATGGATGGGGTGGCATTTTCAAAGTTCAGTGATTAATGGGGTGATTTTTAAAATTCAGTGATCTGGTGGAAACTTTTGAGAAAGTTCAGTGATTAATGGGGTGATTTTGAAAGTTCAGTGACCTTATGGATTATTAACTCCTTGGGGTAGCCTCCTCTAAATCCATTTCATCCGGGAACCACACATTGGGAAGCGTGCTCGAATATGCCCCTTGATTCCGAACAGTTTTTATCAGAATTTGGTTATGGGACCTACATCATAATTTTCAACATTGGGAAACGTACAATTTGGCACGCATTCCGAGGCAGCGGGATCTGCTGCAAATTTTGATCTACAATCACTACCATTGGCTTCGGAGCATTAGAGAAGGATGGAATTGATATCCAACCCGTTATATTCCACTCATTGTGTGTTGGATTCTACATTGAAAATGTGCATTTGGGAATAGATTTCGAGGTAGTTAGTTATGGTTCGATTTTAGGTCTGAAACCTTCACCAGCAGCTCCAGAGCACCTGAAAACCTTGGAAATGACATTGGCCCCGTAAAATTTGGTGAATAGTCTTGCATTGGGATTTGTGCATAACGGCAAGCATAACGAGGAAGCCAATTCTAGGATTTCTGTGCAGAATTTGGGCATACCAGCATTATGAGCAGTTCAGGAAAAACTGAAAACCATGGTAAGCTCATCCATCTCGCAAAATATTGTGAATGTTGGTGCATTGGGAAACGTACAAAGTGGCACGCATAACTAGGAAACGTTTTCTGCAGTTTTTGGGCAGAATATTGACCATCCAGGAGCACCAATGATCTTAGGTAACCCAAATTACCCAAGTTTTGTTCCCGCCTCCTGTAATACTATTGGTTGTTCTACATTGGGTTGCGTACCATCTAGCACACAAATCGAGGTAGCTATTTCTATAGTTTTTACTGCTATTCTGGTCACGAGACCAGTTCCATTAGCTCCAGCACATCATTCAACCTTGGGGACACCTTCTTTTGGTTTCGAATCCTCCTGGTTCCACTACTTTGGAATGCGTTCCTTTGAGCACGCAAAATGAGGCTGCTATTTTCAGTTTCTCCTGCCTCTACCACTGTTTCCAAAAGTGCTCCTACTGGTTTAGTAGCCTCTCGGCCTCATTACACACCTCCTTTACATAATTTGGAGAAGGATAATGCTCCCTTGGCTAAGGCTCCTCCACCTCGGGATGTACGTCACCCTTCTGTTCGTGGGCAACCCCCACCACAATGAGCTGCCCTGCGAGGTAATACAACTCCACCTCATGCTAGTGAGGCATCTGCTACAGTTCCTGGGAAAATATCTTATGCAATTGCCTTGGCTGGAAAACCTACTATCATTCAGACTGAGAGGAGCCAAAATAAGTCCTTTGCGTCAGTCACGCAGGCACCCCCAGATTCATTTCTCCACAGGTTCGCTACTAAGACCCCCTCATTACACTTAAATGAACCTGCTGTTATTTTTGATGATGTGGATGAGAAATATTTAGCTGTACCGTACAAGTTCATACGTGTTGGCAAAATTTATGAATAGGAATTAGGAAGCCTTCTATCAATAAGGTACATGAGAGCTTCCTTAAATTTGGATTTTGTGGTGATTTTACTATTGGTCTTATTGATGTACACCATATCCTTATTCACTTGTCGAACAAGGATGATGATGCTCGACTTTTGCTCTAGCCTTCTTGGTATATTGATGGATGTCTTATACGAGCCATCAAGTGGACACCTAGTTTTAATCCTGCTCATGAGAGCCCCATAGTCCCAGTCTGGGTTTCTTTTCTGCTTTTACCTATACACTTCTGTGGAAAGGCTGCTTGTTTGTTTTAGATGGGGCCATTGGGACCCCTTTGCGCATTGATGAAGCCACTACTAATTTGAGGAGGCCCAGTGAGGCCAGGGTATGTATAGAGGTTGATTTATCATTTGCTTTACCTAACCACATTTGGATTCAGCGTCAGAAATATTCGGGTTATTGGCAGCCTGTTGTCTATGATAAGAAGCCGGTATTTTGCAGTCGGTGTAGACATTTGGGACATAATATTGACAAGGTTTTGATTGGTAGACCAACTGTTTCGACATATGCTCAGTCTACTGCTATTTCTACACCTCCATCTTCCTCTTCTGCTCCTCCTGCTCCTGTTATTGCTGGTCTTGTCCCTCCTCCGAAGCCTATTGATAAGGTGAATGATAAGGGTAAGGGTAGGGAATTTCGATTAAGGATCCATCCAGGCAGTGGGTGCCGAGGCCTAGAGTTTCAAGCACATAGCATGGTCCCAGTTCTTCTGGATCTTCTGTTCAGCATGATTTACCTATAGTGACTGCTCCACTTCTCATCTCTAATGCCTCTACCATTACTGCTACTTCTCCACGTCCACCAGTTGATTTGTATTCTGCCATTCAGTCTACAACAGTGATAGCTTCAACCCAGTTAGTCAATGCTTAACTTTCAGTCCCAACAATTACTTAGCAGTTTCTTCCTACAACTACTATTCTGCCAGTGGTTCAGACATTACAGTAGCAGTGATCTTTCATAATGATGCCACCTCTCGGGGCTGTTCTGACTTTTAGTATTTCCCCAGCTCCTTTCTCTGACCCGTTGCTTGATGATATTCTTTTGAGGCAGCAGGCCTCTGATGAGGGTGTGGATCATTCCTCTGGTACCTTAGCAGTGGTTCCTTCTGATACTCCTCCCATCTTCTATCAGAATGTGGAGGCTTCCGTCCCTTCTGATTCTGGAATTACTTCTGACACTGAGACCACTGTCCAATTGGAGGTTCACCAGCAGGGTCCTTTCCGGAGATCTTCAACTGATGTCTTGGTTGGTTTGGCTTAGCGTGCTGAGGATAATGGTTTTATTCCGGTTACTCGAAAGAAAAACCCACTGTCACTGATACTAGATTTCCACCTATCGGATGACGACCAGGAGTCAGTCATTGGATACCTCTCATTCCCAGTCTCGATGAGTGTCATCATATGGAATGTTAGGGGTGTAGCTAGTGCAGCTACTCGCAGGCGACTAAAGAGGTTGATTCAGCTTCATCGGGTATATTTTTTGGGTATCTTGGAGCCCTTCGTTCTTCAGGAGAGATTTGATTACATTAGACGGTTGCTTCGTTTCGATACTGGGATGCAAAATTCATCAAGAAAGATTTGGGCGTTTTGGAATTCTGTGACTTCTGTTACTACATTGGTTGATCCCTCTCAGTATCTGCACATTAGAGTTGAGGATCCCAGACCGTCATATCTATTTTCTTGACTTCTATCTATGCTGCTTGCACGACATCTGGTAGGAGGTCTTGTGGGAGGGTCTTCACCACATCTCCCTCAATGTGGATAGCCCGTGGATAGTTGGGGGAGACTTTAATGTTATTGCTCATGATGGTTAGCGTAAGGCCCATAACACCAGGGATAGAGGTACATCAACTTTCTCTAACATGATGCTTGATTGTGGTTTGGAGGACGCGGGGTTCACTGGTAGCAGGTACACTTGGACCAATGGTCAGGTTTGGAAGAGATTGGATAGGATCCTGATTAATTCTATAGCTGCTACTTTCTGTCGATAGCTTACTATTAGGCACTTGAATTGGACTTCATCTCATCATGCACCTCTTCTACTTCACTGGGATGATGAGGATGATTTGGGGCCTAGACCTTTTCGATTCCTCAACGTTTGGACTGAGCACCATGACTTCTCATCCTTCGTCTCTTAGAAACGGTCATACCACACATCTTACAGGGATGGCTGCTATATGGGGAAGTTCTTCAGGATAAAGCAGGGTCTACATTGGTGGAACTGACATGTATTCGGGGACATTTTTCAGAGGGTGCGGGATGCTGAACGTAGGGTGGATGAGATGGAGATTGAGTATGACTTGGACCCTACCTCGGAGAAGCGTGACTTCCTACATCAGGCTCAGGATGATCTGAATCGGACCTTGGCTATTGAGTAGGGTTATTGGAAGCAAAAAGCTGGTTCATGATGGGTGTGTGAGGGGGACCATAACACCCGCTACTTTCGTTCGATGGTTCAGGGACGATGGAACAAATCACGCATGAGGTCTATTATGACCCATTCAGGGGATGTGCTATCTACTACTGTTGATATTCAGTCTTCAGCTATTGCTTTCTTCCAGGATTTCCTATCTTCTCAGTCACAACCTTTGGAGCCCATCAGAGCTTATATTATTCATAGGCTAGTGACGCATGAAGACAATATGGCACTAAACCGCCCCCTTTCGATTGATGAGATATGAGAGGCGATTTTTAGCATTGATTTTGACAGTGTCGCTGGTCCAGATGGTTTCTCATCCTTGTTCTTTCAGCAGTGTTGGGATATTATTCAAGATGATGTTGTCAATGCAGTTTTGGATTTCTTTGAGGGTGGAGTTCTGCTTAGGGGTTTTGCTGCTACTTCTATTATTCTGGGCCCTAAGAGGGATGGAGCTTGCAGGTGGGCTGATTTCAGGCCTATCAACTTGTGCACGGTGTTCAATAAGCTCATCATTAAGCTTTTGAACACCAGACTCAGCTTGTTGCTGCCTCATATTATATCTCCTCAGCAGAGTGGCTTTATCCCTGGTAGGCTTATTGGGGATAATGTTTTGTTAACTTAGGAGCTTCTCTATACTTTGGATGATAAAGTAAGAGGGGGGAATACTATGCTAAAGCTTGACATGGCTAAAGCATATGATCGTATGTATTGGGGTTTTCTCTACTCGGTGCTGGAGAGCTTTGGTTTCCTTCCTCGCGAGGGCTCAGGCAGGGAGATCCTATATTGCAATCTCTTTTCATCATCGCAGTGGATTACTTTTCATGCCTACTCACAGCGCAGTTTGAAAGGTATCCCAGTATGGCATTTCGACATGGGGGTAATTCTCTAGTCTTGTTCACTGATATCTCGCGATGCGAAATACCCCCGCAAGTGCACGGGTCGTGAGAAGTAATAAAGTGGACCTAGTAGTCCGAATTATCATCCCACGAGGACTGCTATTAATTATCGAAATATTTTAGTTCTACATTTTATTTGAACGAACAAATGAATTTGAGGTTTTAAACTAAAACTAAAGAATTATACTAAAGAATTTAAAATTGGAGAATTGTTTTGATTTCAAATACGATGGTAAAGTAGTTGGGATTTACGATTTCACCTAACCAATTAAATTAATTTCAATTCCAGTTTTATTTCCTAAATATGCATTCGGTCGAATTCACTAATTTAAATTGAAATTCCTCTCTTGAGTTTAAATCAACTCTACCTAATTAAGTCAACCATGTATATCTACAACGGGTCTGAATATTCCTTATCTAGATGCATTACATTCAAGAATTCACACACGACCGCAATAATTACAAGAGTATATCTCTATCTCTCGTTCAATTATCGAATTTATTACCTAGATCTATGTTATTAACTCACCTCTCGGATTATGGAAATAACACATAAAATCATGAATAAGTGGCCAGTTCATTCACGCATTCAACGCAATAATAAATCAACACATGCATTAAAATAAGGAATATGAAATTAAAATAATTAACTAGGATACATCGTTTATCCCAACATAGAATTTAGCTACACATCATATTTAAATAGTAAAAATAAAATATAATGACGTTCATTGAAAATAAAGAAGAATGGAAAGATTGCACCAATTATCAATTCTTCAAGTATCTTCAATTTACGCCCCTTTGCGATGCTTGAATCTCCAAGAATTTTAATTAAAATCTCTGTTCTGACTCGTTCTATGGAGAGGCAAAGGTCTGAATTCGTGCCTTATGTGTTGTATAAATAGTTTGTGGAGAACCCTAGGTCAAGAAAGAGAGAATTCTATTGAAACTCGCGAGAAAAAGCCTACATTCGGCCCAGCCGGAAAGCCGCGCGATCGCGTGGCTTCAACCCTAGCGATCGCTTGCTTGACCCTAAAACTCTCGGGTTATATTTTCGCACCATCTCACGATCGCGTGGCACGTATCCAGCGATCGTGACTTCCATCTTTTCTCGACTGTGTAAGTTGGTCCATGACTTTTAATTGCACCTTCAGTCCTCAACTTTCAATTATTGCAATTTAGTCCCCAAACTTTATCTTCTTCTCGATTTGCCCATTTAAGCTCTTAATTTATTCAATTAGGTCCTCCAACCTCTGATTCGTTCATTTTGGCACATTGCCTCTTTCCGGTTGACGTCACAAACTCCTCACTTGCCCAATTTAGCTCCAATTAGCAATCCAATTATGCGTTTTTCTCATTGATTTCATCATTCTTCATCTTTTGGGATATTTTCTGAAAAGTAAACGATAAACACAAATTAAATAGCAAATATTCCTAAACGACAATAATTACACATAATTTAGACATACAAATAAGTGTATAAAATACACTTATCAAGTCTCTCACTTATCTTTTGATGATGACATGATCATTTTTGCCAATGGCCAGAAATAGTCAGTTAGGAGAGTACTTGAGTGCTTGGAGCACTATGAGGGGGTTTCTGGATAGTTGGTGAACAGAGGCAAGAGTGGACTCATTCTTCCCAGATGGGCCTCCATTAGTAAGATTAGACGGCTTGAGCATTTAACAGGATTCAGACATTAGCAGCAGCCTTTCACTTATCTGGGAGTTCCCTTATACAAGGGGGTCAAGCGGACGTTCCTTTATGATGAGCTCATCCAGAAGGTCAGAAGCAGGATTTCTGGTTGGGCATCTCTATTGCTTTCCCCAGGAGGACGTATTACTTTACTTAGATCAGTCCTCAGCTCTCTCCCATTACACCTTCTTCAAATCCTACAGCCTCCTAAGATTATACTGAAGAAGCTAGAGAGCATCTTTGCATGCTTCCTTTGGGATTCCAAGGAGGGTGCTCATCGCTTGCATTGGAGGAGATGGAAGGATTTATGCCTTCCTACTAATGAGGGTGGTCTTGGGTTTAGACGCCTACAAGATATGGTTGATACTTTCTCGATGAAGCTATGGTGGCTTTTTAGATCACAGAGATCCTTTTGGGCTCAGTTCATGCTGGGAAAATATTGTATGGGGGCTCATCCTACACTTGCTGTTATTCCACACTCGACTTCTCCTGCTTGGAAGAGGCTGAAGAGGGTTGGACCACTTATTTTGGACACTAGATGGAATATTGACCGTCTTATTCAGGTCCTTCCACCTATTTTAGCTGCACATATAGGGGCGTTTCCGTTATGTGTTGACACTCCTGATCGGATTGTTTGGAGGGATACTTCTGATAAGTGTGTTTTTACACACTTATTTACTTTCTAAACATGTACTTTAATTGAAGAATTGAGAAAATATCTACGTAATTATTTTGTTTATTGTGTGCAATTTAATAAAAACATATTTTTTTAATAAATTGTAAAAATGTGTGTGTATATGTGCGTGTATATTTATATATATCTATATTATATATCATTAGATATATATATATATATATATATATATATATATATATATATATATTAATATATATGTATAAACAGGAGAAAAAGCAAAAGAAACAAAAGAAAATGAAAAAGGAAAAGAAAGAGATGCTTTGTGCTGGAAAGTGAGGAGAAATCGCTGGAACCACAGAATGGGAAGAGATAGAAACAGCTGGAAAGTAAAGCATGAAGGAATGTGTGCTGGCTGAGAATAAAGAGGTAGAAGAAGCAGCTGCAGGAGAAAAGGAAAGGGATTGGAACTGGAACGGCTGCACAGGCTGGTGGGTGAGGCTGGTGACAGCAGCCCATTATCACCATGTTGATTAGGTGAAACCAGAGAAGAAGAGAGCCAGCTGGAGAAGACACAGCTGGTGGAAGCTTGCTGGACTGTTTCTACTGCCAACTGAACCTGTTGCTGCATTGCTGCTGGATTGATTTTGCTGCTGCCTTGCCTGTGGAAGGCTACTGCTGCTGGACAGAAAGTAAGCAGCTGCTGAGGAAGAAAACGCAGAGGCTGATTAGTTCATGTGCTGAACTCTGCTGGACAGGTTCAACTGCAAGAGGAAGAGCATGCGAGGGAGATCAGAAGAATTACTACTGGATTGAACCACTGCTGCTGCTGCAAGGACGCACCTGTTGTGCCACCTGAGAACAAACTGCCGTTGCTGGTTCTATTAAGTAGCTGCGGTTTTGCTGATTTCAGACAACAAAGAAGGTAGCAACTGAAACTGAATTAGGTAGCTGGATGTTGCAAGAAGCTGAGTATGCTGGACAGAAGCTGGTGAAGAAGGCAGGGACTGATTTGCAAAAAAATAAAGCTTAGGGACTGATTTGCACTTATGCTGGGCTGTTGCTGATTCTACACAATAGTTGTCATCCAGAACAAAGTAGGGACTGATTTGCACAAAATGCTGGACCAGGGACTGAAATGCACATAATTGAAAGTGCAGGGACTGAAATGCACTTGCCTTGAAAGTTGGAGGACTATTTTGAAAAATTTAACAATCTTCAAAATCCGGGTTTTTATTTTAATGCTTATTGTTATTTTTATTTTTTAGACGCATGATTAGCTAATTTTCCATTGTGCTAGGATTATGATTAAGTCTTAGAAAATTATTTCATACTTTGGTTTACTTAATCTTATGACAGTTGGTATTTTGAGTTATTGATTTGTATTTATTTTCATCTATAATTTTGATGCATGAATTATATGATGTATGTTGTGAATTTTTATGATCGAAAGAGTGGAATTTTACTAGACTTGAATCAATAGCCATAGGGTTCGATAGGGATCGAAATATACCATTATGTCCTATGTGATATTTTCATGTTTTGCTTGTTTAATGCTTTCCTAAATATTCGCATTCATCATAGAAATATAGGTGGATTGTAATTAGGAAAATGCTTAATTCTTGTTCGAAAGAGAGTTTTAGGCATTATAGAAACATTGATCGTCAATAATATACCTTGTCTTTGGTCATTTGAATCAAAGTGTGAAATATCAATTCTAAGATGGATTCTAAATCCTAGCACTTCATTTGCATACATTTGTTAAACAAATCAAGAAAATTCCATTTGCTCATTTAGTTGATCATTAATTTTAGCTTTCTTGGGTAATTTAGTCTAATCATTTAAAATCTCTTTTAAATCACTGAAAATTCATTCGTTTCGGTTAAGGTTAATAATTTAAGAAAATAGATCTAACCAATCCTTGTGGGAACGATATTCGGATTCAAATCCATTGTATTACTTGTTCGATACCGTACACTTGCGGTAAGAGTCAAATAAATTCCGATCAACTTCTGATGGTAGATTTGCTACCAAGTCAGCTTGGCATTTGGTTTGGGCAGCTCATTAAACCCAAGATTCCTATCGTTTGATGTGGAGTTCTACCCTACCTTTCAGGGTCTCTTTCTCCTCTTGGAGGTTATGGCAGGGGCTCATCCCTGTTGACACAGTTATTCAGAAGCGTATTGGATGCCACTTGACATCCAGATGTCAGTGTTGCTCACAGATTGAGACGATTACGCATATTTTCACAGGAAGCACTATTTCAGATCAAGTTTGGAACTACTTTGGAGATATTTTCCAAGTTCCCATGATTTTGAGTGAGGATGTCAGGCAGAGGTTCCAGCGATGGAGGTATTCTGGACGCTATGTTCGACTGGGCCATATTCACATCATTATGCCCCTTGTCATATTTTGGTTCCTATGGATTGAGAGGAATGATGCAAAGCGCGGGGGCATTTGGATGGAGTCGAGGAGGATTATTTGGAGAGTATACCAGATGCTCTCATCTTACATACTGGGTGACTCCTTAGATCACAGCATTGGCCCAGGGACACAACTGTTGCCTCTTTATTTAGTATTAGTTTTGCTCCCTCTACACCCTCTCCCCCTATTTTGGTACTTTGACGTACTCCCTTGGTGAGAGCCTTCAAGCTTAACATTGATGGATGCACTAAGGATGGTGCAACTAGTAGTGGGGGTATTATTAGGGATCATGGTGGGCACTATATATGGGCTTTTTCTGCATTCTATGGGGACTGCCTTATTCTTGAGGCTGAGCTGTGGGCTATCCTGGATGGCATTCTTCTTGCTCGCATATTGGGGATTATAGTTATTTGGGTTGAGGCTGATTCTTTAGTGGCTATCCATTATATAATATGAGGCTATTTCCCATATCTACCGTGAGGGTAATCAGGTTGCTGACACGCTTGTATCAGGTGGTTGGGATCAAAGACACTATTAGGAGTATGGACCGCATGATCTACCTCATAGACTCAGGGCGCTTGTACAGATTGACAAATATGGCCTACCCAGGTAGAGAGTGCTATAGCTTGGGCTTTATTTTACTTGTACTTTTCATTGCTTTTATTATTAGGGAGCTGAACTCCTACATTTACTGCTTCCTTTGCTTTCTTGGAGGTTAGGTTTATATCCCCCTCCTTTCATGTACTATCTACTATTAATGTTAGCTCCTGGCCCGCATGAGGATAAATTGTGAATGGCCCAAACTATTTTTTAAAAAAAACTCCTGTGGTGGCACTAAATCCTGAGCTGTGATACCTCTTCTGTTGCTAGAGAAGACATTCATACATGGTTTATATCACCAGCATATGGAGGGATTTTATTATTATAAACATGGCAATGAGTTCTTAGCAAATATAATTAGCAATAAAAGCAAGATTTCTAGTTTCGATTTTGCCAAGTTTGATTCTCTATGGTTGGACTTCTTGTATATTAGACTTTGTCAATATTTTACCCTCTTCCTTTTCTTTTTAACTTACAATTTGGTCATATAGTATTTTTAAAAACGGGTTGAAAAATTCAACTATTGGCCACTAATTCCTCTGAAATAAAGAGATTGTACCACACGTGCTACGTGTTAATCATTCTGATATGTTTTTACCCTTTGTATAAGTAGCAAAATTAACTTAAACCTCGATTTCTTATAACTTATTTTGGTAAAGTGAACTACATAAATAGTTTGTCCCTTGTAAAGAAAAAGAAGTTAAAGTCATTTTGTTCAATATTTCGCATTAGGAAACACAAAGTTAAAGTCATCTTGTACAATGTTTTGCATTTGAAAAAAAAAAATCTTTAAGGTGCAGGTCAATTCTTAGAAAAATCATGTGCGATGATATAAAATGGATTTCGTAAATGATGGTTGAATTCTAAACTTTGAATGTAAAAGATGCACAATCTCTAGGAAAACAACATTGTGGTAAGGAATAATAGAATTTACAAGTCTGTGTGTACATAAAATAATATAATTATGGAGCATTCATAATAGACAATTGTTATGGTTCTGAAACTACAAGCTTGAGAGCGAACTGCCAGGTTGTTTCACCTATTCTCCACCACCATTATCATCAACTTTATTGGCACACGAAGAGATGAGATGATGAGCAATTGCAAATGGTCCCGGGATAAACATAGTAGCAAGTTCCCCACTTTCGACATTGTAATCTACAGATATGTTCTACCCTTTCTTAACCCCCTTGCAAATTTGGACTACTTTAGTTGTTGTTGTCTTCTGCGCCTTCTTGTATTCAGTAAATGTAAGAGCATTCTTAGTTAGGAAAGGCGTGAATCGAGTTGGTCAACAAGTATAGTGAAATTAAGAAAATGAGGCTAAAATGGAATTCAAGTATTTACGTGGTTCACCAATAATGGCTACGTCAACGGGCAAGTATAGGAGGATTTCACTATAGTAGGAGAATTACAACAACCTTCTCTCTAAATAAAAGGAGATAATAATAATTAACCTCTCTTGTAATAGGAGAAAACAAAGTAGGAAACACTCAGGAGAAAACAAAATATTTCTCTCTATTTTTCTCTCTACTCACAAATTTCTCTCTACTATTTTTCCGTCTCTATATTTCTCTCTTGTCTTAGTGCAACTTTCCTCTCAATTTCTTGCTCTATTTATAGCAAGAATTGAGGGACAATTTTGGGGAAATAGTGGTTGCTTTTGGTAGTGGAGAGATTTCTTTTATCATTTTGCCTACAAAGTTTATGACACCTTTATCCATTTGTCAACAAAGTGGCTTTACAACTTTTCCTTTTTGACCAAATGTTCAGAAGCCAACATTTCTCCCACTTAAAGTCACTTTTGTTGCAACCTGTCATCCTTCCCACACTCACCATTCCCATGCGGCTTATGCTTCTACCAGCCAATAGAGGATCGGATCCATGTGAACTTGCTAGTGCTGATCGGCTTTTTGAACATATTTATTAGGTTGTCCTCCGTATGAAACTTCTGTATATACACTCTTCCTTCTTCCACTTTCTCTCGTACAAAATGATATTATACTCTAATATGTTTTGTCCTCAAAAGAAATGCTGGATTCTTTGTTAAGTGCAAAGCGCTTTGACTATCACAAAATAGAGAAATCTTCTCTTGTTTGTGTCCGAGCTCCTCCATTAACCTTTACAAGCATATTTCCTCTTTGCTAGCTTATGTAGTTGCCACATATTCTTCCTCCGTCATAGAAGTAGCCATGATAGACTGCAGTTTTGAAACGTAGCTTACAGCTCCTCCAACAAGAGTAAACACATATCCAGTGGTGGACTTGATTTTATCAGGATCACCTACATAATCTGAATCTACATAGCCTCTGATAGTAAATTTTGATCCTCCATAGCATAATACAACTTTTGAGGTACCCTTAACATATCTCAGGATCCTCTTCACCGTATTCCAATGCTATTTACCAGGATTCTCCATATATCGACTAACCGCTCCCACTACTTGTCCAATTTTTGGTCTTGTACAGATCATAGCAAACATTAGGCTACCCACTGCTGATGCATATAGTACTCGAGACATCTCCATCCTCTCCGCTTCATTTCTAGGACTCATACTTGAGGATAACTTGAAATTAACAGGAAGATGGGTAGAAATTGGCTTACAATCTAGCATATTGACGTGTCGTAAGATTTTCTTCAAGTAGTTCTTCCGAATAAGCCAACTCTTCCTATTATTTCTGTCTTGGTGAATCTGCATCCCTAGAATCTTGTTTGCAAGTAGATCCCATGTCTTGTTTTTATGAAGAGCTTCAATTTCTTCCTGCATTGCTGCCATCCATTACGAAATTTCTTGGCTATTTAAAGCCTCATGGAAAGTTGATGGCTCTCCATCCTTCGTCAGAAGACAATATGCAATATTGCTCTCCATAATGTACTCTAAGTGCCATGCTGGTTCTCTCCTCTCCCGAGTTGATCGTCTAACTTCAAGAACTATAAACTCAGCTTGTTCTCCTTCTTCATGCTCTGGTCCTGCTTCAGAAGAATCCTGAACTTCTTGTTCCTCTCGATTTTCAACTTCAACTTCAACCGCAGTAGGTTTTGGCTCCTTTAAAGTGTTATCATTTTCTTGTACCTTGCCTTCCGTGAATATCACGTCTCTACTTATTTCAAAAGAACGAAAAAAGGTGCAGCCGGGTCGTCCACGTGACCGCATGGTGAAAATGAGGCGCGATCGTGCGATGGCAAAAAAATCAACCCGAGAGTTTCAGGCAACTCCACGCGATCGTGACACCGACGCCCAAGCCATCGCGTAGTTTAATTCAGAGTAGTTTTACGCGTTTTGCTTATTAATTTCAGTTTTAGGTTTGTTAGGACTCTATTTTGAGCCCATTAGCGACAACCCTAGTTTTTAGGTTATTTTTCATTATTTATATGATTTCGATTCATTTGTAAGACAGTTTTGGTTTAATAAACAGTTTTAGTGAGGATTCAATAAATTTATAGGTGGATTCCTATATTTCACTTAGAACTTATCAAGATTATTTCTTGTGGCGTTCATACCGAACTTATCAAATATTCACGAGAATATTTGTTGCGTTCAAAATCAGAAACTTATCAAGGAAGTTGGACAAATCCTTGTAGCGTTTCGAAAGTCTTGGTTCTTTATTCCGCATCGTCGAATCTTCGTGTCGTGAATATTGGGTCAAGATTCCACCATCCATCACAACCTGGGTTCGAAACTTTCTGGCGTTTAATTCTGCGCATCTCGATTCATATCATTTGGTATTAGAGCTGGACTCTGAATTCAGGTTTATTCTATTCCAGTTTGATTTTGTATTTTTATCATAGAGTCTATAAGAAATCATCCATATCTTGATATTGAGTCTTTGTTTTTTTTCTTGAGTTCTCTTTTTCTTCGTATTCTTCGTGCCAATAAATTGTTTCCAGTTTTTATCCATATAAAAAATCCAAAAAAAATTCAAAAGTGTTTATTTTATTCAATTCTTATCCAAATCCTGTTCTGTTTGTTTTGTCGTGGTCATTGTCGAATTTCGGATTAAAAAAAATCATTAATTTTTTTTATTCCGAAATTTTAAAAAAAAAAATCGTCACTCCAAAATTCAAGAACCACTTTCTTGAATTCCATAATTCCTTGTATCGAATCTTTTCGTTCGTTTCCACAATCAACTGCATGTTTAAATCCAGAGAAAAATCTTTGTCTAGGATGGTTAATGATACGCATTGTGTGTGGAGGCTTTTGGATGATGCTGAGATGAGGTTGGATATGTTAGATGAAAAATGGGCCAAATTAAAAAAAGGAGCGATCTCAAACCAACCATAGTGATGAGAGGCATTATAAGTGTGATCCTAAACCGAGGGATGGAATTGGGGTTAAAAGGGGAGAAGTGATTGATCCAAAGGCAGTTTTGAACATTGAAAAAGAAATCTATGAGGAAAGAATAAGGTGTGAACGGGAAGTACAAAGAAAAAGGTTGGCTATGTTACAAAAGATAGAGGAAAAAAGAGAGGTTGTGATTAGATGACTAAGGGAGAGTGAAAAACATATTTTAGTAGAGCCTCAGGTTGAAAATGTTGAGAAGGAGGAGGGTGAGCTAGAATTGAAGTTAGAAGTAGAAACTCCGAATTTTGTGGAAGATGAAAAATTGGAAGTAGTTGAACTAACTCCAAAATTTGATGAGGAAAAAGAGGAGTTAGGTAGCGAGGAAGTGATTGAGAATAGTATTATTGATAAGAAAAATGAATTGGAGGTTTGGGTAGAAGTGCAAATTCTGAACTTCGAAGTTGAAGTTAAAAATGTGGAGATAGGAGATGTAGTTGGGTTTAAAAGTAAAAAAATTGAACAAGAAGTTGTAAGGGAGGAAAGAGGCGAAGAGAAGAACCTCCTGGTTCAAAAAAAGGAGTTGGTGACGGCTCATCATAAATACAAGGATCCATTACTTGTATTTTGTGAAACTGACATCCCCCGCCCTATTTTATTTAATTCTTTCTTGCAGGTTAATTACACTTGGGAAATTGGGCAACACAACCTATGCCCTGGGAAGTTTATGATTACATCCATCCGTATAGCCCAAGTTACAAAGCACTACTGTTGATCATATTAAAGGGAAGAATTAATTTTCCATTTAATCCAGGTGGAACAATTTTACAGCAAGGCCCCAAGAGAAGGAAATGTTTGACAAGCAGGTCAAAAATTGATTCGAGGTCGAATCCTTATCAAGAGAGGGGGGATGATGTGATCCGGGGAAGGAGCTCAAAGAGAAAATCAAGACACTGGAAATGCAACAATAATCTACATGGAAAATTAAGCAAGTTTCGTGTTAGGCCCGAATCGAGGATCAGACTGGATCAAATAATTTCAAAAGGACGAAAAAAATGTGCAGCCGAGTCGCCCACGCGACTGCGTGGTGAAAAATGAGGCGCGATCGCGCGATGGCAGAAAAAATCAACCCAAGAGCTTCAGGCAACTTCACGCGATCGCGCCACTGATGCCCAAGCGATCGCGTAGTTGAATTCAGAATAGTTTTACTCATTTTGTTTATTAATTTCAGTTTTAGGTTAATTAGGACTCTATTTTGAACCCATTAGCGGCAACCTTAGTTTTTAGGTTATTTTTCATTATTTATATGATTTCCATTCATTTGTAAAACAATTTTGGTTTAATAAACAGTTTTGTTGAGGATTCAACAAATTTATAGGTGGATTCCTATATTCCCTTTAGAACTTATCAAGATTATTTCTTGTGATGTTCATCCCGAACTTATCAAATATTCGTGAGAATATTTGTGGCGTTCAAAATCAGAAACTTATCAAAGAAGTTGGACAGATCCTTGTGGTGTTTCGAAACTCTTAGTTCTTTATTCCGCATCGTCGAATCTTCCCGTCGTGAATATTGGGTCAAGATTCCACCGTCCATCACAACCTGGGTTTGGAACTTTCCGATATTTAATTCCGCGCATCTCGATTCGTATCACGATACCCCTTGATTCCATCAGAATACCCCAAGAAAATGCATTGCCTGGATTTTGGATCCAGCTTTGATGTTTCCTGGGCATTGTACATAACGTACATAGGACTTCCAAAAACATATAAGTGAGAATAATCTTTTGGCTTCCCTGTCCACACCTCCATAGGCATCTTCAGATCAATCGTGGTTGATGATGACCCGTTGATCACATAACAAGTGATTTTGACTGCTTCAACCCAAAATGATTTGGCTAACCCCGTAGTTCTCAACATTGCTTTTGTTCTTTCTAACAATGTCCCATTCATCTACTCTACCACTTCATTTTGTTGTGGAGTGCATGCCATCGTGAAGTGTCTTTTGATACCTTCTTGTTGACAAAAGGTATTAAATTCATCACCAGTATATTCTCCTCCATTGTCCATATTTAAACACTTGATCTTCTTTTCAGATTCAAGTTCCACCCGCGCTTTGTAGATTTTGAAGACTTCTAACACATCAGACTTCCTCTTTATTGGATACATCTAACATCTCCTGAAGTAATCATCAACAAAAGATACAAAATATTTTGCACCTCCTAGGGACATAACATGTGCTTGCCAAACATCTGAATGAATAAACTTGAAGATAGCTTTACTTCTAGTAGTAGAAGTGCCAAACTTCAATTTGTGCTGCTTACTAGTGACACAATGCTCACAAAAGGGTAATGATACCTTTTTGAGCCCTGGAAGAAGATCTTGTTCAAAGAGAATTTTCAAACAATGTTCAAACATGTGGGTAAGTTTGCAGTACCACATCATCGTTGATTCTTCTGCTGAACCTGCAGATGCAATAGATGCTTCTCCTTCTTCTAGTGTATCTCCTTTAAGCATGTACAAATTTACAACTATCTTTTCTGCTTTCATCACCACAAGGGTGCCTTTGACTTTTTTCATAGTCCCATCTTGGACATGAGTTTTGCACCCAACACTATCTAGTTGTCGCAAAGACAATAGATTTTTCTTCAAGACGTTTACGTGCCAAACCTCCTGGATAGTACGAATTATACCGTCATACATTTGTAATTTGATAGTACCAATATCAACTATCTCGAAAGGGTGATCATTTCCAATAAACATTGAACCTCCTGAGATGTGTTCATATTGATGGAAGCATTCTCACCTCGGTGTCATGTGTCATGTCGCTCTAGAATCAATGAGCCAGACATCAGAGAAATGCTTTCTGCCTTCAACAACAGTAGTTGCCTCACTGTATAAAATTTCACCATCATCAGAGGTGCTTGCTACACAACCCTGAGCTTTTGGTATCTCAGTTTGCTTCCTTTTGACTTCTTCATTCCTCTTGAGACTCCAACAATCCTTTTTTAAGTGCCCTTTCTTTCCACATTAATGACACTTGACATTCTTCTTACTTCTGGATTTAGATCTACTTTGGGTATGACTCCCACTGGGGCCACATTTCTTTGATCTCCCTCTCATCATCGTCAAGGCTTCTGCCTGCTGTGAACTAGATAGTCTGTCCTCCTTGTTCTTGCGTCAACTTTCCTCTTCAAGAACCGCAGCTACAATATCGAAGACTAGATTTTCTGTGTTGTTGGTTAAGTTGATGATGAGTTGATCTTACGAATCTGATAGACTTTGAAGTAGAATTTCAGCACATTCCCCCAACTCTATTTTATGGCCCATTAATATGAGCTATGAAAATAGAGTGTTGAGGGTGTTGATATGGTCTGTCACTGTAGTTGAATCCATCGTCTGAAGGGTGTAAAGCCGTCTCTTTATGAAAATTTTGTTGTGTAATGATTTGGCCTCGAACAACTTCATTGGGGAGTCCCATATCTCCTTCGTTGTTTTCTTCAATACTTCATCGGCTAGTGCTAAGTGCAGATTAGCAATTGCATTGCTATCCATCACGTACCACTTTCCATCCTCAGTGATATCCGCGGGCCTCTCTCCAATTGCCTCCAAGCAGTTATCTTTTTTCCTCTTATTCTCATTTTCCACAATGAGAAATTGCTCCCATTGAACTTTTCAACCTCATACTTTGCTACCATTTTTGTTCAATATTGGTAATAATACCGTGTATATGAATAGTAAACATGATCCTTCGCAAAAACAATCTCAAGAAATCTTTTCTGATGTGGAAGATCAGACAAAGCTACAACCACAGAGCATACTAAGAATTTCAAAAGATTCTGATACCACTTATTAGGAAAGATGTGAATCGCGTTGGTCAACAAGTATAGTGGAATTAAGAAAATGAGGCTAAAATGGAACACAAGTAATTACATGGTTCACCAATAATAGCTATATTCTCGGGAAAGTATAGGAGGATTTTTGTAACGCCCCAAATTCAGTGAAGCTCGGGACGTCACTTCTCCTTTAAATTCAATTTTATTGCAGAAAATAATTGAATTCTAAACATCATATTTACGTGAAAAATTTCAACAGTAAATAAATTAAATTTGATAAATGCGTAAAAACGTTGAAATCTTAACTTTCAAAGAAAATAACGATAAATAATTAAATTGACGATGTTCCTGACTTTAAATATCATATTTAAAATAACGACATGTAAATAAATTGACACTATTCATGAATCGTGACTTTAAAAATATAGCTTCATTATTATTTGCCACCACTGCCTTTTCATTCGCCACCATCTCCGAAATCTGCAATTTGTAAGTTTAAAAATAGGGGTGAGCATTTCGTAGAAATACTCAGTAAGTTCAGCGCAAATTAAATAAACTGTACAGTAAATAATACATATAATCATGCAACTTAATTCATAAATTCTCATTCTCATGCAATAAGCAAGTGGATCTCATACATCATAAATTTTCATGCCCGAAGACATGTGGATCTGAGCCCAAAGGCAATTGGTCCATGCCCGTAGACATGTGGATCTAGGCCCGAAGGCAATTGGTCCATGCCCGAAGACATGTGGATCTGGGCCTGTAGGCAATTGGTCCATGCCCGAAGACATGTGGATCTAGGCCCGAAGGCAATTAATTCTCATAAATTACGTAATCACATGCATAAATTTACAATACGGGTTTACTTAACATTGCACAATTAAGATAAAAAGATTTTAAGGTAATGAACCTACCTTAAGATATTTCTGAACTTGCTTAAAAATGATTCTAACTTTCTTGAAAATCCCACGCCTCGTCTAGCCCTAAAATAAATAATTTTCTATTAGAAACTAGAAATTAAAGTTTTATAAATAAAAGTAAATTCGAGGGTTGAATTGAAAGAATTTAAAAGTGTAAAGCTCGGATTAAAATGGTAATGTGTAAAGATTTGGGGCTTATGCGAATAATTGAAATTAGGGACTAAATCGATAAACCCGAAAAGTTCTTGATCAAATTATATTTTAGTCAAAACTCAGGGTCATAATATACTCAATTGAAGACTTGGGGGACTGAAATGATCACTTTCAAAAATTGGGGCAAAAATCAGTAACTTTAAAACTGAAAAGGCTGAGTTAAAACATTTTAAGCTAAAAGGACTGGATTGATCGATAAAACATTTGGGCTCGATAAGTTGGATTAAAATAGTTGAAATTTGGACTTCAAATAAATTGTTACATTTGAAATACTTTTGATAAAGATAGAAATTTGACGAAAATTTTGAATAAATTAAATTTCCCACTTAATTGGCTAGACGAGCACGTGTTTAAAAATAAATAACTAAATGATGGGAAAAGTCGAAGCGACACGCTTTTAAAAATATTTATTTGAATAAAATCACAAAAATTCTCGATCGCTACAATTTTACTATAGTAGGAGAATTACAACACCTCTCTCTAAATACAAGGAGAGAATAATATTTAACCTCTCTTGTAATAGGAGAAAACAAAGTAGAAAACACTCAGGAGAAAACAAAATATTTCTCTCTACTCATAACTTTCTCTCTACTATTTTTCCCTCTCTATATTTCTCTCTTGTCTTGGTTCATCTTTCTATTAGAATTAATGTATAAGCCCAATTGTTGGGTCGTACTTTACAATTAGGTTTATTAATATGATTAATTAATCAAGGTTCGTTAATGGCCCTATTGTGAATAGGGGTAGGGTTTGAGGTGCACATATTAATATGTGTACCATTATAGAGAAACAGAGAGAGTCACTTTTCTAGCATTAGATTTTTCTCTTGCTAGCACAAACAGAAAAATCAATTCTCTCAAATCTATTCTAATAGTTGGAGATTGATGGAGTTCCGATTCAAATCCCTGTGTGGACTTCTGTTAGAAACTAGACAATTGGACAGGTAGTGGTGATAAGATTGTACATTTTCAGATTTCTAATTCATGAGATTCATTAAAGGTACATTCTAATCACAAGTTCCATCTAAGTGCAAGGTTGATCCGAACTATGATTTCGTATCTGTTTAATTTCCGTTGTGCATGTATGACCCGAAACCTTACACTTTCCTCTCAATTTCTTGCTCTATATATAGCAAGAATTGAGGGACAATTTTGGGGAAATAGTGGTTGCTTTTGGTAGTGGAGAGATTGCTTTTATAATTTTGTCTAGAAAGTTTGACACCTTTATCCATTTGTCAAGAAAGTGGCTTTACCACTTTTCCTTTTTGATTAAATGTTCAAAAGCCAACATTCTTTACATCTTCCCGAGTGTACCATTAAGCTTTACATCAAAAGGTAATTGTTTAAGATTACCACCACATGATTTGATAGTAGGGAGTGTGTCTTTGTGCTTGCGTGAGGGTGGATACTAAGGGCCTATTTGGGATGGTTTTTGAGTAGCTAAAAACTACTTTTGAGACCCAAAAGCTCTTTTTTTACCCTTTTGGCATATTTTTCTAAAATTGATTCCACCAATTAAAAAAACTTCTAGAAGAAGTTGATCTCAACGTGGCTTCTTCCAAAATCACTTGTCTTCACTGTGGAAAGGTCTTTTAAAAATTAAGGTAGCTTTTTCATGAAGTTCTTCTAGAAAAAGCAAAAATCCGTGCCAAACAGACCCTAATTTGGACATGCACGTGGACAACCCCCTCTACATGTGCTGAAGGGAAGTGTAAGAATGAGTTTGGTTATACAATATGGTTAATCTGTGATACTTTTTCATCAATCTGGCACAAGAGAGATTCCTATGGTATAGATAAAAAATGGGGAATTCATTTAGAATCCATCAGTATAACGAAAGTACCTTCCAACTCCTCCTTATCCACGTCTATCTCCAAAGACTTTGCATATGCATAGAACCCAACATTAACTGGAACAGCATGCTGCTCGGCCCAACTGAGGAGAAACCAAGTAAAAACAGTTAGCCCGAAAACAAGATGCAATGAGAAAACTACAATATATTTCGACTAGTAAACCCCATTCCCATAATTTGCAACTCGAATTTACATGACTAATGTGAAATTTGTGCAGCTAGCCAACTACAAAGATGTAATACATGTTAACTACAAATTGAAAAATGCCTTTTGCAGAATATGATTTTTTTTTTCCAACAACATGGTTTGCCCTGGCAAAATGTTCATGCTTCCCAGCACTCAACAACAGTATAGTTTCCTTTAGTTTAGCTTTAGTTGAAATATCCAATTACCTTGAAACTTTATGATATAAATCTTAATTAGGAAGTTCCTTGGCGCTTTTTAGCGATCAAGAATTTTTACGCAATTAATAATTATTTTATTATTTAGAAAATCGTGTCGCTACTATCTCACCTATTATTTTGAAGTTAATGCCGCGACGTGTTCGTCTAGCCAAGTCAAGAAATATCGATTTTGTTCGATTTTAAGTTAAATGTCCGAATTTCTAAAATTATATTATTTTAATTATTTATTCAAAGTATTATTTTCAAAATCATTTTAAATTCCAAATTATTAAAGATATCTCCATTTTTCATATTAAATTATTTTAAGTCCAAATTACGTAATTCAATTTTTGTCTCAAAATTTATTTATTCTCAAATTTATTTTTCAGTCCAAAATATATCTGTTCTTGATCGAAGTTAGTCAAAATTTTAGTTAATTATCTTAAATTAATTCTATAATCCTCAAACCTCCCATGTGCATTCCAGCTCCCATGTGCATTACCAGCCACCCTGTCTGCATTTTTTTACCGTTGTCGCCGAAAGCAGCCTCCATCACTATATCATCATTCACCAGCTCCTACATCTTGATTACCATTATCATCCTCATCAGTACAGCCCTCCACCATCACCAATTTCATCAAACCCCATCGCCACCAACAGTCACCACACTGCCTGCAAACCACATCCCAACCACACTGTTTCATCAACGCAGCCACTGATCAACCCCTACAACCAGCCCATCTCCATTACCCCAGCTGAATCATCATCTTCATCACCACCACCACCGGATTTCCATCACTGCCCCATCATCAGATTTACACTATAATTCCACCACAAAATCAAACCTAACCGAACCAACCTGTCTCAGCATCATTGTCCCAGTGCAAGCTCCTTTGCTGCCAGTCATCATCACCACCACCCATTTCGTTTCTTCCCGTTTTGAACTCCAATCCAGCCACCGCAACCACCATCATTCAAATGGCAACCACCAATAAATCCATTTCCAGCCTCCCAGAACTCATCACCAACCACTGTGTCATCACTACCCAAACCACCTGCACAACCCTTCAATCAAGCCACGGTAGCCACCACTGCTTCATCAGTCGCCAACCAACCATCGAGCCATCACCTTCACATTTGAGCAACCCACTGCTGAACCATCTGGACAACACAAACCGCCACTGCCCATTTCACATTCACCCAATCAAACCCAAAACAACCACAAAATCCAAAATAAACCAAACCCAAGTACTTACCTCAGCTGCAGATCGTTTTTCCGCCGGAATTATCACCGGATTTTGCAGCTAAGATCGACCTTCAAAATCGCGATCTAAGCCGCGATTTCGTCTCAGTTTCTCACACCCAAATTGCACTGAACCCCTAATCTTCAACCCCATCCCTTGCCGCACCTTACACCGGTGTTTCGCTGGCGAATCACCGACGGATTGGCGACGCAGAGCAACTCCTTTTTCTCCCCTAGCCCTCGCGTCCTTCCTCTCCTCTGATTCGACGAATGAAAGAGAGAAAATGTTTTGTTTTAATTATTTGTGAATTTTCAGAAATTGCAGTTTAGTCCCTCAGTTTCCAAAATGAGTTTTTCCAGCCCTTTTAGCTTCAAACTTATCATTTCAGTCCTTGCTGATTTAATTCATTTGATTTTTAAAAATCAAGTTTCAAAAGTATTCATTTTAGTCCCTCAACTTTCAAAGTATTCATTTTAGTCCTTCAACTTTAAAAGTATTCATTTTGGTCCCTAAACTTTCAAAACATCAATTTCAGTCCTCAAATTGTAAATTATCATATTTTAAACTATAAATTTCTAAATGCTAAATTATGGGCTAGACGAAGCGTACGAAGGATTTAAAGAATGGAAGTCATTTCCCGCTCAACTTTGCACTCGTCGGATTTAAGGTAGACTCGCACCTATTTATTTATTTAAATTATAATTGCATATGAATGTTATGTGATTTGTGAAAAGTTATGTTTATGAAAGGAAATGAAAATGTATTTTTCATGGAAAGAACAATGGGTAGACTCGTCCCTATTAATTGATTTAAATTATGATTGCATGAGAATGTTATGTGACTTATGAAAGTCGTTTTTATGAAAAGAAAACTTGGAAAGTCCAATGAGTAGAGGGCCGTATCCCATGAGGAACGGGAACGCTACAAAAAGTGGAAAGACCATGAGTATGCGGGCAAGATTGGGAAAAGGCCGCCCAATCCGCTACCCACATTCTATGTTTGTGAACGTTATGTGATTTATACATACAATGCTTTTAAAGAGTTTATGATATTTCAAAAAGAAAACTTGGAAAGTCCAATGAGTAGAGGGCCGTATCCCTTGAGGACCGGGAACGCTACAAAATTTGGTAAGACCATGAGCATGCGGGCAAGATTGGGAAAAGGCCCCTTGAGGGAGCCCAATCCGCTATCCACATTCTATGTTTTTAAAGAGTATGAAAATGTATTTATGAGTAGACGGCCGTATACCTTGAGGACCGGGAACGCTACAAAAGTATTCTATGTTTTTAAAGAGTATGAAAAGAAAACTTGGAAAGTCCAATGAGTAGAGGGCCGTATCCCATGAGGACCAGGAACGCTACAAAAAGTGGAAAGACCATGAGTATGTTTTTAAAGAGTATGAAAAGAAATGAGAATGTGTTTCCTTTGTGAAAAAGATTATGAGTAGACGGCCGTATCCCTTGAGGAACGGGAACGCTACAAAAGTAGAAAGATTATGAGTAGACGGCCGTATCCCTTGAGGAACGGGAACGCTACAAAAGTAGAAAGATTATGAGTAGACGGCTGTATCCCTTGAGGAACGGGAACGCTACAAAAGTAGAAAGATTATGAGATTTTGACTCGGAGAAGGCCCCAGCGAGGGAGCCGGGTCGTTACAGAATGAGTATGCGGGCAAGATTGGGAGAAGGCCCCTTGAGGGAGCCCAATCCGCTACCCCATACAATGTTTATAAGAGTATATGATTTATGAAAAGAAGAGACTATGTTTTAAAGAGCCTGCATTTATGTGTTCAATTATCTTGTAAGTTAATTAATTTGCGATGAGTCTACTGAGGATTTCTATTAAATGCACATGTCTATTTTTAACAGTTTTGCAGATTTCGGAGACGGTGGCAAGCGATGAATGATGGTGGCAATAAACGTTAAATGGTTGAAAGTATTATTTCCGTATTTCCAAACATTGAATAATTTGAGAAGTTCAGTTTATGAGAAATTATGACATTGTCAACTGCTTTACAATATTAATGGTTCGATTTACTATTTCAAATGGTTTCATAAATATTTACAATTTTATCGACCATTACAGTTTATTCAATGTTGCCAAAAATGAATTTCAATTATTTCTTTTGCAAAAATATTAATTGAAAAGTTAGATCAGAAGATTTAAGTGGTGAACCGGGTATACGGAACTCGGGGCGCTACAATGTATACATAGCTGCACTATGATTTTGACACGTTTCATAAGGTAATTGAAGTTTCTATTATGTTTAGTCCAGTGTTTAGAAAATCAGACCATCCGATTCAAAATCCAGTGTTTCGAAAGCCAGACCAGACAGTTCAACTAGGAATCGATCGAAAAACCAGTCCAGCTATCCTTAAAATTAGCCATTTAAAACCTGGACCGAAAACCTAGTTTTTTAATGTTCAACCGAGAACCGGTCCGGGTTTTAAACCCGGTTTTGACCCTTTTTTTTGCTTAAATTCTTTTGTTAATTGTTTTAAGCTATTTTTGTATATGATTTTACTTTTTAAATGAGTAAATGTTGGTTTATTTGAAAAATAACTTATATTTTTAAAAAAAGTTGCAATTCTTGAAATAATTTTTAATTTTTTAATTGAAACTGATTTGACCATTTGACTCTTGATCCGTTGGCTTTCCATGCCGATCCGGTTTCTGATTTTCTGAACGCCGATTAAGTCTTAATTCGAAATATTTTTTTACTATCTGTTCTAAAAAACTCGTTTACGCTTAGACGCGTTTAGACTTGAAGTTTGGCCTTCACGCTTTGCAGTTTATTCATGCTTCACTTGCGCATTGACGGGATTTTTCGTGTTTAGGCACGTTTAAGCTTGAAACTTGGTCTCACTACTTCGTCACGCTTTATGTTTTTTAGAATACTGTTCTTACTATTTGGTTCGAAAAAAGGACACTTTGGAAAGAAAGAAAAAAAAAATTCATATTACCAGAAAAAAGAAATTCAAAAATTTTATGATGAAATCTTGTAAATGAAACGTTGAGTAGCATTCTCCAATTTTAGCTCCAAATGATGCTTAAAGATACAAATATTACAAGCCAATTAGTGGCCATGTTATATTTTATAGTCCTGTTCTTGTACCATGATCAGGAAGCTGGTGGTGTTCTTACTTAAATTTGTTCCCCTCCCCGCGACGAGGAGGGGAACAAATTTCCCGGCCCCCTCACAAAAGGGGGCGGGTCCCACTGCCATTCACCCCTATGGGGTGAGGGGCGGGTTTTTATTACCCTCCCCACCACCTGGAGGGTAACAAAACTGGTTCTTACTTTGCCAAACTTGTTTAATTTCATTTTATAATAAATTTGTTAATTTAAAGATGCAAAGATAGGGGTAGAGTAGGACCATTAGCATACGGAGGTGTACTTGCATTGGACAGTTTACTATGAAAATATTTTTGTGTTCTTTTTCTTGTACAATGTTATCTGGATAATCCACATTGTCCAACATACCATAAAGGTATGCACATGGGGTGTCCAAAAAGATAATACCGCCTCATTTAAAGCTTAGGTGTTTAGACTTTAGAGTATATTTCCATTTATTTTTGTCTTCAATGCAATTCTCAAGAGGCCAGGTTCATTTTTTATCAAACGTCCCCGACTAGGGATGGCAAAATGGCTCTTCAGGCTCGACTCCAAAAAAGTTCGGACTTAACTCGGCTCGCGGATCGAAGTCTCGAGCCAAAGCTCGAGCCGAGCTTTTTTTCAGGGACGAGCTTTAGCTCGGCTAGGCTCGGCTCGAGCAAAAAAAAAAGCCCGCCCAACAGCTCGATCATTGAAATTCAATCACAAGCTCGGCTCGACTCGACTCGTTGTATATATACATTTTCAATAAAAATTTTATGAATTTTATTATAAAAACAAAATAAAATTTGAAAGCTCGAGACTTGGCTTGGCTCGGCTCGGCCCAACTCGACTCGGAAAAGCTCGAGCCATATTTTTTAGGATGAGCTTTGGCTCGACTCGGCTCGGCTCGGGGCAAAAAAAGCTCGACCCCTAATATCTCGAGCCAAGCTCGAGCGTTGATCTTCGGCTCGTGAGACAGCTTGACTCGTTGACATCCCTACCCACGACTTGAACTCAGGATATCCTTTGTTCTGATATCATATTTACCTAATTACTTACCTCAATTAAAAGCTTAAATTATTATGCCCTTGTTTACCTCCATTTGTTTAAAACCAAGATTTTAAAAAACTAAATCTCAGCTACCATTTTAATCAAGTCAACAATATTTTACTTTTCTAACATTTTTTAACCACCTATTTTTCCAAAAGTACTATTCTAAATCACATTATTTACCAAATAATGAGGGCCAAATAGGGGCTATTGAAAAAACATATTGATGCAGGAAAATTTAGTGGAATATGATTAGTGAGGAACCGTTTTATCTAAAATATTAAGTTGTTATTTGGGCCAAATGTATATCATTTATATATTGTCGTCAACATGCCCCCTAACGTGTAGGCAGCAGTTATATCCAAGTCTCTCCTATTTCTCTTTCTTTGCTAGTCACAAGCAAAAACTATTGTATGTTCTATTGTCTTGAGGTCTACTTTTATTCATCTGTTAATTTATAACAAACCAAGTCGCAATCATCATCTCCTTGAATTGAGTTCTCCTTTTGAAAAGCAAGGCGAAAGCCCTCTCAATATACTTTTTTAGGGATGGGATCGACTTAGTAAGTCCCTGTGCTTTCTACCTATTTCTTCTCTGTGGAATATAGTACATGGCACCCTATGATTGGGACTTCACTTACCCATGGGATTTGAATTTGAATAAGAGGGGGAAACCTTTTCTTGTTTCAAGAGGCTTGGCACATACTTGGGTGGAGAGGTAGAAGTGGGAGAGGTCCAATATCTCCGGCGAAATCTTGCTACCTCCGGCGGTCCTAGATCCGGTTACCATTTCTCGAGGACGACGGTGCCATGTTCCAGTGTGTTTAAGTGGTCATAAACTGAGCTCAAATAAGGAACAAGCAAACAGGCTGGGATCGGTTCTTGCTGGACATTCTTCTTGTTGCTGGTTCTTCTTCAATCTGGGAAAAGGAGCTTGGGAGCTCAAAAAATGGTATCAGAGCCATGGTTGATTGCTGAAAAACAGAAGCTGTAGAAGGACCGAAGAAGAAAGGAAGAGAAGCCACTGACCCGTTTCAAAAACCCGACCTCCGGCCAACCAACCGGAGCAAGACCAACACCAAAAGAACCGCGTCATCGTGGAGAACACTCGACTAGAAGGTGGAGTAGTTCCGGTGGCTGTGACGGCGGCAAATGGTGAAAGAAAGTTGTGAAAACCGGACTCAAAAATTGGGATTCCGGCCGATCGTCCACCTCCATTAGAACGGGCTCTTCGAGAAGAAGACTCGCCTGAAATTTTGGGGCAATCCGACGGTTGAAACAGAAGTTATTCGCCGGAGAAGAAGATGTTGGGTAAACTGAAAAATAGCGATTCCGGTCGGTAGGGAGCTCCAATCGCGAAACGGTCACCACCGTTGGGTTCGTGACGACGAGGAGCATCTTCCTTTGTTTTTTGGGAATTTTCCGGCAGCGGCGGTAGAACTCCGGCGCGGTGGTCCCGCTGCGGTCCGGCGAGACGTTTTCCGACAGAATCTTCAGCTCGACCTACTCGTTCCATTTCCGAAGTCCATTTTGTAAAATCAACTCTCAATTATACGGACATTGAAAAGTCCGCTCGGTTTGCATTGGCTATCCCTCATTTTCATTACGTATTTCATATTCTAGAGGCTATTGTGAGGTGGCCATATAGTGTTGGGGGTTACCTTGTCAGTAACCATTGCTTGTTGGTAGAACTCACATAGGATTGGAATTTGCCTACGTGCTTAATTTTTTGAAATTGTCGTGTGTTACTTGTTATTATATTATTTGTGTGATCATCTTGAAGAGTAATTTCGGTGAAATTGGTTTGATCTTGCATTTGAGTGTGGGTAATTGCTTTGTGTTAACGTGTTTGGATTTTTCAATATTTGCATTATGGGTTCTCGTGTTGAATTGTCACAATTTAACGGTAAGGGAGATTATTCCATTTGGAAGCAAAAAATGAAGGCTATTTTAATTCAACAAAGAGTTTCACTTGAGGACCCTAGTACTTATTTAAAAGCATTGCTAGATAAACCTGATGAAATTGCTGAGATGAATGAAATTGCACATAATTGTATAATATTGCATTTATCTGATGATATAGTGGGACAACTTGAAAAGCATACGACTGCTAAAGATTTGTGGGAAGCACTTGACAACCTTTTTTTGACAAAATCTTTAACGAAGAAGATTCACTTAATTTAAAAACTTTTCAACTATAAATTGGATCAAGGAAATGATCTTGAATCTAATTTGATTGAGTTTAACAGTCTTGTCAAGTGTTTGACCCACAATGGAAAGAAATTTGATGGTGAATATCTCGCTGCTATTATGCTAAATGCCATGCCTGAATCTTATAGAGATGTTAGGAATGCTATCACATATGCTAGGGACACTGTGACCTTAGATATTGTAGTTGAGGCTTTAAGGGCTAGGGAGCTCGAGATGAAGAGGGAGTCAAGAGGTAGCAGCTCGAGGGAAGAGAGTTTGTTTAGTGGTTTTAGAAGGAGAAATGAGTCGAGAGAGTCGAGAGAAAACCACTTCCAAACGAAGAAGGGTAGAGGAAAATCGAAGGGTAAGTCGAAGTCTCGGGATAAGAGTGTTAAGAAATGCTACTATCGTGGTAAAATTGGACATTTCAAAAGAGATTGTGATGACTTTAAGAAGAAACATAGACCTCAGCAGAGTGATGATCAGAACCTAGTTGCTGTAGGTGATGCTTTTGATAGTCTTCATATGATGACTATGACATTTGATGATGATAATGTCGACAATACCTTTGATAGACCACAAGCGATGAATGTGTCTGAAATTGATTTTGACAGTGAGTGGGTTTTAGACTTGGGTGCCACTGTCCATATGAGTCCTGTTAAATCTTCGTTTTATAGCTATAGGGAAGTTAAGCCTAGGAAAGTGTACTTGGGGGACAACTATACACAGATTTTGGAAGGAGTTGGTGATATTGCTATTAGGATGCATGATGGCATGATCAGATCTCTTTTGAATGTTAGGTATGTCCTAGGCCTCGCGAGGAACCTCATTTCCTTGGGCATTTTGGAAGATGAGGGTTATGAGTACATATCTCATTTCGGTACTGTAAAAGTGAGTAAAGGCTCTCTAGTTGTTATGAAAGGTCCCAAGAGGAATGGATTGTATATCCTTGAAGGTAAAGCCTTAAAGGCCTACGAGTTTGCATTATCTACAACTTATGAAGATAGATTAGATCTTTAGCATAAAAGGATGGGACACATAGGAAACAAGGGGTTGAAGTGTCTTAGTGATCGGAGTTTGCGAGGAAAGGATAGTGTTACACCTTTAAGCTTTTGTGAGACGTGTGTTCTAGGAAAGTCACACAGGGTTAGCTTTGGGATAGGTGAACACAACACTAACAGACCATTAGAATACATTCATGCTGATTTGTGGGGACCAGAAAAACATCCTACAAATGGAGGTAGTAGATTTTTCCTATCTATTGTTGATGACTATTCGAGGAAAGTTTGGGTGTATCCCCTTAAATCCAAATCTGACACTTTTGGTAAGTTCAAGTCTTGGATTGCCTTGGTTGAGAAACAAATGGGGAAAAGTGTAAGAACTCTTAGGACGAACAATGGTCTAGAGTTTTGCAACATTGAGTTCGATACCTTCTGCAAGGATAGAGGTATCAGTAGGCATAGGACTGTGAGATCTACCCCCAGCAGAATGGAGTAGCTGAGAGGATGAATCGAACTTTAATGAATAAAGTTAGATGCATGCTGATTAGTTCGGGGTTAGCTAAAGGCTTTTGGGGTGAAGCTGTCTGTACCGCTGCCTATTTGATAAATAGGTCACCTTCTAGTACTGTTGACTTTAAGACTCCCCAAGAATTGTGGACTGGGAAACCTCCAGATTTGTCACACCTTAGAGTATTTGGTTGTGCGGCCTATGCACATCAGGTTGAGGGTAAGTTAGACCCTAGGGCTACTAAGTATGTCATGTTAGGTTATCCCGAGGGAGTGAAAGGTTACAGGTTATGGGTTTTAGATGGTAAGGGCATGAAAGTTATCAACAGTCGAGATGTGAAGGTCAATGAACTCGATATGCCTTATCTTAAGACCATAAATAGACAAACTGAGAAGGGGGAATCTTCTACTGAGAAGAAGATTGACTTTGAGGTGAAGAGATTAGGTGAAGATAATCCAGAGGTTTGTGAAACCCAACCTCAAGTAGAAGCGGAACAAGAAGTCATGGTAGAGCAACCTGAACTTGAAATTCCTAAAACGGAAGTCCCTGATCAAGAAACATCTGCAGGTACTAATTTGGAAAACTACCAATTAGTGAGATATAGGGAGAGGGGACAAGTTAGACCAAATATGAAGTACGTCTCTTCTAATTTGATTGACTATGTCTTAGTTTCAGGTGAAGCCGTAGATTCAGTTGAACCTGCTTCATTTGAGGAAGCGATCAATTGTGAAAATTCTGAAAATTGGAAAAAGGCTATGAAGGAAGAAATCCAGTCTCTGAAACAAAATGAGAGTTGGAAGTTGGTTGAAAAATAAAGGAATCAGAAGGTAGTCCATTGTAAATGGATCTACAAGTTGAAAGAAGTAGTAGAAGCTAATGACCCTTTAAGATATAAAGCTAGATTGGTAGCTAAATGATTTACTCAAAGAGAGGGGATAGACTATAATGAGGTGTTTTCACCTGTTATTAAGTATAAAACTATCAGGTTAGTCTTAGCCTTAGTTGTCCAATATGATTGGGAATTAGAGCAACTAGACGTTAAGACCGCTTTTCTTCATGGGGAATTGGATGAGGTGATTTACATGGCTCAACCTCAAGGGTTTGAGGTGAAGGGTAAGTCAGAACTTGTGTGCTTGCTTAGAAAGTCCTTGTATGGCCTTAAGTAGAGTCCCAGGCAATGGTATAAGAAATTTGATGCTTATATGTTTAAAATTGGTTTTAAAAGAAGTGAATATGATGCATGTTTGTATTATAATAATTGTAAGATAGGCTGTGATGTTTATTTGTTGTTATATGTGGATGACATGTTGCTTGCTAGTTTTAGTAAAGCTGAAATTGTTAAAATAAAAAACCTTTTAAAATCGGAACTTGACATGAAAGACTTGGGAGAGGCAAGAAAGATTCTTGACATGGTTATTAAAAGGAATAGGGCTGACAATAGACTGACTATTAATCAAGAGTCTTATCTAGACAAGGTGATAACCAAATTTGGCATGAAACTTGCTAAGTCTGTCAATATACCATTAGCCGCACACATAAATTTATCATCTGCACAATGTCCTAAAAATGAAGATGAAAAGCAAGAAATGAGTAATGTTCCCTATGCTAATGCCATTGGTTCTGTGATGTATTCTATGATTACCACTAGACCGGACCTTGCATATGCAGTTAATTTATTGAGTAGGTTTATGTCTAACCCAGGTAAACCTCATTGGGCTGCATTAAAATGGCTATTAAGATATCTAGCGGGAACTCTTAAAACGGGGTTAGTGTTTGAAAGGAGAAGTGATAAGCTTGAGCTTAAGGGTTATGTAGATTCTGACTTTGCAGGTGATAAAGATCAGAGGAAATCTACCACTTCTTATTTTTTCTGTTTGGGTGATAATTGTATCACATGGAAATCACAGTTGCAATCTATTGTTACACTCTCCAGCACTGAAGCTGGATATGTTGCACTCACTGAAGTTGTAAAAGAATGCATGTGGTTAAAAGGCATATTGTGTGAATTGAACTTCTTAAATGAAATTGCTAAGATATTTACTGATAGTCAAAGTACTTTAATGTTATGTAAAAATCCTGTTTATCATGAAAGGTCTAAGCACATTGAGGTAAAGTATCATTTCATTAGGGAGAAGTTAGCTTCAGGTGAGTTTACATTGCTTAAAATTGCAACTGATGATAATCCTGCAGATGTCGGGACAAAGGTACTTGCGGCAGGTAAATTTAACAAGTGTTTATCAATTCTTACTATTGATAATGGTTAGTTGTTTTACAGGTACTTGGCTAGAGTGAGCGATGATGATTTATTAGACCACACACACATGGATAGCACTTGTAACCAGAGAAATTGGTAATGGATTAAGGTGGCCCAAGGTGAAGATTTGTGGAATATAGTGGTGGTCCACTTAATCCACATGGCACCCTATGATTGAGACTTCACTTACCTATGGGATTTGAATTTGAATAAGAGGGGGAAACCTTTTCTTGTTTCAAGAGGCTTGGCACATACTTGGGTGGAGAGGTAGAAGTGGGAGATGTCCAATATCTCCGGCGAAATCTTGCTACCTCCGACGAGCCTAGATCCGGTTGCCATTTCTCGAGGACGACGGTGCCATGTTCCAGTGTGTTTAAGTGGTCATAAATTGAGCTCAAACAAGGAACAAGCAAACAGGCTGGGATCGGTTCTTGCTGGACATTCTTCTTGTTGCTGGTTCTTCTTCTTCAATCTGGGAAAAGAAGCTTGGGAGCTCAACATTCTCCATAAACAATGTTCATTGCCTTTTGATGTCCATTGCCACTACTACACCCACCAGGCTCATTAGTCCAGTGAAAGAAGAGCTCATTCTTTAGCTAGTGCGGCAGGTAACCCTACTGCTACTAAGATTCATTCCAAAATTTGAAAATGCGAATAGAAAGGAAATTGGAAGTCGCTAAAGTTAATCATACCAGGCCATGGCTGAGAATTGTGGTATACAACTTCACCAACTTCAATGCTAGTTTCCTCCCACGTTTCTCTCCTCACTGCCTCTTTTGAGCTTTCTCCTGGCTGATGACAACAAGTATAGTCATACGGTACGAAAAAAATTGAAAAAGAATAAAGGGAAAGTGCAAGGACAAGGTCAAGAATGAGGATGTTACTGTGTGAATATTTCGACAGATGAATATGATAATTGGTGTGGATAACCAAAATAAACATTATAAACTGCTTCTTCAGATTGATGTGATTAGATAAACGTGTTCCTCAATTTAGTGTATAAAAAGTGACTCAGTAAAATGGAAGACCAACCACATACCTCTATAAAGCCAGCAAGGCAACTCCACATTCTACCAGGGCTTTGGCCTGACCAAATAAAAATACATAGTAATAGTAAGCTACAGCCTTTGGAGATTGGTAACAAGCATCTTAAAGTGGAAATCGGGTGACAGGAAATACAACTTTCAGTAAGTATTCCTCTGAATCCTCGATTTCCATCGAAGTTTTCCCAAAAAGGACCACGTTCAAGGCTTTTAAATATGTTGGGCCAGCGTCAGGTCTGACTCAAAACTAGCTGCCTCATCACCTTCCAAATAAGCATTTGTTCAATTTTTCAATTTTCTATTATTGGGATGCTCAAGCTCAATGTCATACATACTGCTTGTGTTTGAAAAAGTTCCTAACTACAGGAGCCATTGGAAATCAGTATTTTCTTAGTTGATGAAGAGAGAGAAAATCCCTAGGCAAACAAAAACAAGCCATCTCCGTGTTGGCTTCACAATGTGCAAAGTTTGTATATTTGAAGCACACAAGCTGATATGATCTAGGTCCAGAGCCCAAACACAAGCCCAAGCAAGGATCCGTTGATTGTGGAAAAAGAGCCGATGAATCGATTTCAGGAAAAGAAGGTCAAAGAGGCAATGGACAATGTTGTGCAAGAGGCCATGGACAAAAACATGTTCTTGACTAATAAAGAAGCAACTTTCATGTTGGACCCGAGTCCGGAAGCCAAGTGGATCAACACGGTTCAAGTGGACGAAAATTGGATCCAGCCGGACGCCTGCGTGATCACGCAATAATAATGGGTCAGTGATCGAGCGACCATAGAAAAATAAAGGCAGAGGGTTTTAGGGTGATCCACCCGATCGCGCGATTCAATCGCGGAGGACCTATTCGCAATTTTTGTAGATTTTTGATTTATTTTATTTCCTTTTTCAATTAAGTTGTTTCCTAGTATAATTCTAAAACCTAGTTTCGTCCCTTAACATTATATAAGAGTTCCTTTTGTTTATTTTTCAATAACACAACTTTGAGAGATGTTGTAAGGATATATTTCTTTCAATAACTTTATTCTTCATTGAATAAAATTCGAACTTGCGAGTTTGTTCTTGTTGGTTCAAAATTGGGTGAGAATTTAAATCTTATTGTGATCAAGAGGTCAATATATCAATTGATTGTATTAGTTACTTGATTCAATTGATTTCAGTTGAATCCCTAAATCATGATTCTTTTTGGGATTCTTGGGTTGGGTCAATCTTTTGTGGGTTACGTAGCTACAATTGCTATGTGGTTTGCATCAGTTGGTATCAGAGCTTAGGCTCCAAAAAAAAATCAAAGTTATATCTTTTCTTGTTTTCTTGAATTCTTGAAATTTTTTCTTCACGTTCTTCATAGTTTTGAGTCTTTGGTCCAGAAAAGTGTCCAAAAAAAAAAAAAAAAAATCAAAAGTTGTTATTTCATTCGTTTGTTATCCAAATTAAATCTCGTTAGTTTCGTTACTATCATAGTTGAATTTTCCAACAAAAAAAAAAATTCAAATTCAAGAACTACTTTCTTGAGTTAATTCTAGTCGCCAATCTAAAGTGTCAAATTCCTTCATTGAGCCAAATTACCTTTGTCAAGTCTTCATTTATTTTATTCCAATAAATTATTGAATTCTCCCTCATACATAGTTTGAATTATTCGGGATTAATACTTGCTTGAGTTAGGGTTCGTTCTTTGAAGCAATTAGTATGAAAGCTATTGAGTGGAAAAAGGCAAGAGTGGTGAGATCAATAGAGGGAAAAAGCTAAATTGAGTGATACATGAGTTAAAACACGCGAGTCATAAAGATTACTTAGTTTAGGATGTCCGAACAAACTTCTACTACAAAAAACAACGATCGAGCTAACATGTCAGATGAGATGGTACAACTGTTTGAGCGGTTGTTTAGGGAAGTGTTAGGTAGGTAGAAAGACTTGAAAAACCTCGAAAAGTGCCTAATGCACGTAGGCAAGGTGGGCGAGGTCGTAGAGTAGAGGTGGTTGATGAGAATGAAGAAGATAGTGATTTTGATGATGGGGCACTTGCGGATAGAGGAGTTAGGCATGGAAGGAGGGATAGAGATCTTATTGGGGATAGAGTGGATAGTAGTATGAGCAACATCAAAATGACAATTCCGTCATTCAAGGGTAGAAGTGACCCGGAAGCATACTTGGAGTGGGAAAAGAAGATGGAGTTGATTTTTAATTACTACACTTATTTGGAAGAGAAAAAGGTAAAGGTAGCTGTACTTGAATTCTCCGATTATGCTATTACTTAGTGGGATCAATTTGTGACTTCTAGGAGGAGGAATCGTGAGAGGTCCATTAATACTTGGGATGAATTAAAGGCTATCATGAGAAAGAGATTCGTGCCAAGTAATTACCATCGGGAGCTATATCAAAAATTACAAAGTCTATTCCAAGGATCCAAGAGTGTGGAGGATTATCATAAGGAGATGGAGATGTTAATGATTAGAGCTAATGTTGATGAGGATAGGGAGGCTACTATGGCCAGATTTTTGAACGGATTTAATAGGGATATAGCTAATGTGGTTGAGCTACAATATTATTTGGAGATGGAAGATATGTTACACATGACTATAAAGGTGGAGAAGCAATTGAAGAAAAAAGGGATAGCAACGTATCAATCGGGTTCTAATTCTTCTTGGAAGCCGAAGTGGGAAAACAAAGGAGATGGGGTTGTTTCTAAAGGGAAGTTTGAGGTACCAAAGGGAAAGGAGGAGCATGCTAGCAAACTCGCACCTAAGGGGGAACCTCGACCATCTAGGAGTAGGGACATTCAATGCTTCAAATGTTTGGGGAGAGGACATGTGGCATCTCAATGTCCTAATAGGCGAGAAATACTTGTGTGAAAGGATAGAACCATGGAGAGTGATAGTGAAGAAGAGGATTATGGCGATATGCCAGCTTTGGAGGAAGTATGTGACGATGAGGATGTGTTATCCGGGGAGCATGGTGAGCTATTAGTGGCAAGGCGAGCTCTTAGTGCTCAAATCAACATAGATGACTTGGAGAACAAAGGGAGTACATATTCCATACACGGTGTCGTATCAATGACAAAGTATGTAGTATGATTATTGATGGTGGTAGTTGTACTAATGTTGCTAGTACCACGCTTGTTGCAAAATTAGGATTACCCTTGTTGAAACATCATAAACCTTATAGGCTTCAATGGTTAAATGATAGTGGAAGAAATAAGGTAAATAGGAGGGTGTTGGTGAGTTTTTCTATTGGTAGCTATGTGTGATGTGGTTCCTATGCACGCCAGCGACATTTTGTTGGGTAGACCTTGTCAATATAATAGGAAGGAGATGCGTGATGGATATAAAAATAGGTATAGCTTTACCAAAGGGGGGAAAACTATTACACTTGTACCATTGACGCCATCACAAGTGTATGAAGATCAAATAAAATTGAAAAATGATGAAGATAAAAGAGTGAGGAAAAATGAGAGAAAGAGAGTTGAGGCCATGACTTCAGAAAAAGGAGAGGAAAAGAGGGTTGGAGCCACAACTCCAGAAAAAGGAGAGGCGAGAGAAAAAAAAGATGTTGGGATTCATACCTCAGAAAATGGAGAGGGAGCAAAGAGTCCTAGAAAAGAAAAGAAAATGAGCTTCTATGCAAAAAAGAGTGAAATCAAGAAGGCCTTCATGGAAGAGTGACCAATGGTCCTTTTACTATACAAGGAATCATTCCTTGCATTTGATGAAACTAACAAATCCCTCCCTAGTTTGGCTATCTCTTTATTGTAAGAATTCGAAGATGTGTTCCCGGAGGACATACCTAGTGGGTTACCACCCATTCGAGGTATTGAACATCATATTGATTTCGTACCTGGAGTAGTCATTCCAAACCACCCCGCTTATCGAAGTAACCCCGAGGAGATGAAAGAGCTTCAAAGGAAAGTAGAGGATTTGATGATCAAGGGGTACATAGGGGAGAGCATGAACCCATGTGCTGTACCCGTGATACTTGTGCCAAAGAAGGACGGGACTTGGAGAATGTGTGTTGATTGTAGGGCCATCAACAAAATAACGGTATAGTGTCATCATCCTATTCCTAGGTTAGATGACATGTTGGATGAATTGCATGGGGCTAGCATATTTAACAAAATTGATCTTAAAAGTGGTTATCATAAAATTCGAATGAATGAAGGAGATGAGTGGAAAACTGCTTTTAAAACTAAATATGACTTGTATGAATGGTTAGTAATGCCCTTTGGACTTACTAATGCACCTAGCACATTTATGCATTTAATGAATCATGTTTTACGTGCATTTATAGGTAAATTAGTTGTACTTTACTTCGATAATATCTTGGTGTATAGTGAAACTTTAAATAAACATGAGGAGCATGTTAGGTGTGTGCTTGGCATTTTGAGGCCAGAACAACTTTATGTTAATTTAAAAAAGTATGCCTTCTGCATGAAAAAAGTTGTATTTCTTGGCTATGTGGTTAGTGATACGGGGATAGAAGTAGATGAAGAGAAAGTCAAAGTTATTAAAGAATGGCCAACACCTAAAAGCATAACTGAGATTAGAAGTTTTCATGGCTTGGCTAGATTTTATAGGCATTTTGTTAAGGATTTTAGCACAATTGCCATACCACTCACAGAAATTGTCAAAAAAAGTATAGGTTTTAAATGGGGTGTAGAATAAGAGCATGCATTTTAGACTATTAAAAATATGTTGTGTAAAGCACCAATTTTATCACTTCCTAACTTTGACAAAGCTTTTAAGATTGAATGCGATGCCTCAGGGCTAGGTATTGGAGGGATTTTAATGTAGGATCGAAGGCCAGTAGCCCATTTTAGTGAAAAGCTAAAATGGGTTGCTCTGAATTACCCCACATATGACAAGGAGTTGTACTCACTTGTGTGGGCATTGGGGACATGACAACACTACTATGGCCACGGGAGTTGATCGATTATTTTTACTCTTACCGTAAGTATACAGTATCGAACAAGTAATAAAATGGAATTGAGTCCGAAAATGTCGTTCCCACAAGGATTGAGTAGATCTATTTTCTTAGATTATTAACCTTAACCGAAACAAATAAATGTAAAGTTGTTTATAGAGAATCCTTAATGATTAGACTAAAGTACCAAATAATTCTAAAATTATTGATCAAAGAAACGACTAAATGGAAATGCAAGATTTGTTTAACAAATATATGTGAATGAAGTGCTAGGATTTAGAATCCATCTTAGTATTGATATTTCACACTATGGTTTAAATAATCCATGACAAGGTATATTATTGACGATCAATGTTCTTATAATGCCTAAAACTCTCTTTTGAACAAGAATTAAGCCTTTTCCTAATTACGATCCACATGTATTTCTATGATGAATGCAGATATTTAGAAAAGCATTAAACAAACATGAACATGAAAAGATCACATGGGGCATAGTGGTATATTTCTATCCCTATCGAACCCTATGGCCATTGATTCAAGTCTAGCAAAATTCCACTCTTTCGATCATAGAAATTCACCACAAGCATCATATAATTCATGCATCAAAATTATAGATGAAACTAAGTACGAATCAATTACTCAAAATACTAATTGTGATAAAATTAAATAAACCAAAGCATGAAATAAGTATCTAAGACTTCATCATAATCCTAGCACTATAGAAAATTAGCCTAGATACATTGTTGAAAGCAATTCACAAATATAAAGGAACTCCATCACCTATAATATGAAAAGTCCAAAGAATTTGGTGATGATTCTTCCACAAATCCCCTCTCCAAAACTTTGATATGCTGTTTGATGTCTGAGGTCCAGAGAGAATGACAAAATTCGTGCAACCTATTATATTTATATGCCTCCCTCTGACCTAGGTGAAAAGGGATGAATTTAATTAGAATTCGCATGAAAAGCCCACCAGTGGCCCAGTCGGGACTACCGTACGACCACATGGTGGAATTTCTTGCGGTCGCAGACTCTAAAACCTATCCTTCAGTCGTATTTTTCCTAGTTGTGCGGCCACACGCAGTATTCAACCGTGTGGCCGCACGGTTGTAATTTCGTCAGCAACTTTCATCTTTTAATTTCTGCAACTTGGTCCTTATACTTTAATTCTCCTCAAGTCCCCATCTTCTGATTGGAACATTTTGATCCTTATACTTATGAAAATCTTCGATTTCATCTTTTCTTCCACGATTCTCCTTTTTTATCCATGTTCTGCATCCAGTACTCTTGCTTTGCTCATTTTTGGTCTAATTTCCTTCCCTTATGCTCATTATTTTCTCTAATTGCTTCATTCTCTTGATTTCGAGATAAAACTGGAATATACAAAAATGATGGATAAATTAGTAGCAATTACTCTCAAACGATTATATAAAATCCTAATTTAAGCACGTAAATAAGTGCATAAAATGCACTTATCATGAGTTCGTGATTCAAGATAAGTTGAGCAAGAGACATGCAAGGTGGGTGGAATTTATTGAAATATTCCCATACGTCATCCGGTATAAACAAGGTAAGAAAAATGTGGTAGCCAATGCATTGTCTCGAATGTATGAACTATTCACTTCTTTAAGTGCCAAATTGGTTGGTTTTGAATACATTAAGGTTATGTATGCTAGTGATCTCTATTTTTCTATTATATATGATTCATGTGGCAAGGGGGCTTTGGATAAGTTCTTTAAGCATGATGACTATTTATTTCGGGATAATAGATTGTGTGTTCCTAAGTGTTCAATGAGGGAATTACTTGACATTTGGGGATTAAAAAAACCTTAGGGATATTAAGTGAGCATTTTTGTTGGCCTAAGATGAAGATTGATGTAGATCGAGTTTGTAGTAGATGCATTACTTGTAAAAAAGTCTAAGTCTAAGGTTATGCCCCATCTATTATATACGCCTTTACCCATTCCTAGCGAACCTTAGGTTGATATTTCCATGAATTTCATATTAGGGTTACCTAGGACTAAGAAGGGGAGAGACTCAATTTTTGTGGTGGTAGATAGATTTAGCAAGATGTCACATTTCATACCATGCCACAAGAGCGATGATGCTACCAACATAGCAACCTTTTCTTTAAGGAGGTAGTTCGTTTACATGGGGTTCCTAAAAGCATTGTCTCGGATAGGAATGTTAAGTTTCTTAGTCATTTTTGGAGAGTTTTGTGGAACAAGATAGGGACTAAATTACTCTTTTCTACCACTTGTCACCCACAAACCGATGGGAAAATTGAGGTAGTTAATAGGACCATAATTCAATTATTGCATACTATCATCAATAAGAATCAAAAAAGTTGGGAGGAGTGTTTACTCATTCTACTACTTCTTATTCACCTTTCGAAATTGTTTATGGTTTTAATCCACTTACACGATTGGATTAATTCCTTTACTTGTTGATGAATATGGTAGTTTAGATGGAAAGAAGAATGCTGAATTAGTTAAATCATTCCAAGAAAAGGTGAGGTTGGAGATTGACAAGAAGAATAAGCGCTATGCATCTCAAGCAAACAGGGCTAGGAAAAATATTGTATTTGAACCTAGAGATTGGGTCTGGGTACACTTGAGGAAAGATCGTTTTCCAGATTACCGGAAGTCAAAGGTCCAACCACGGGGAGATGGTCCATTCTAAGTCCTTGAAAGGATCAACGACAATGCATACAAACTAGACTTACCATGTGAGTATAACGTTTCAGCTACATTTAATGTGTCTGATCTTTCTTTGTTTGATGCAGGTACATATTCGATGTTGAATCCTTTCGAAGGGGGAGGGGATGATGTGATCCAGGTCTAGAGTCCAAACACAAACCCAAGCAAGGATCCGTTGATTGTGGAAAAAGGGCCGATGACTCGGTTTCGGGCAAAAAAGGTCAAAGAGGCAATGGACAATGTTGTGCTAGAGGCCATGGAAAAAAACATGTTCTTGACTAATATAGAAGCAACTTTCATGTTGGACCAGAGTCCGGAAGCCAAGTGGATCAACATGGTTAAGTGGAAGAAAATTGGATTCAGCCGGACGCCTGAGCCATCGTGCAGTAATAATAGGTCAGCGATCGCACGACCATAGAAAAATAAAGGTAGAGGGTTTTAGGGTGATCCACGCGATCACGTTAAACTTCACCACGCGATCACACGGTTCAATTGTGGAGGACCTGTTCACAATTCCGCAGATTTTTTGATTTATTTTATTTCCCTTTTTCAATTAAGATGTTTCCTAGTAAAATTCTAAAACCTAGTTTCGTCCCTTAACATTATATAAGGGTTCCTTATGTTTATTTTTCAATAACACAACTTTGAGAGATTTTGTAAGGTTATATTGCTTTCAATAACTTTATTCTTCATTGAATAAAATTCAAACTTACGAGTTTATTCAAACTTGAGTGAGAATTTAAATATTATTGTAATCAAGAGGTCAATATATCAATTGATTGTATTGGTTACTTGATTCAATTGATTTCAATTGAATCCCTAAATCGTGATTCTTTTTGGTGTTCTTGGGTTGAGTCAATCTTTTGTCGGTTACGTAGCTACAATTGCTACGTGGTTTGCATCAAAAGCGTCATGGCTGCACCAATATATCCCTATTAAATTATTGAATCGATTTCAGATTTCTTATATGTGATAAAGTTTAGACTATTGAAGTAAAGGAACGTGCATACACGATTGAACCCATATACTGAGGTATTCACTTTAACACCTACTAAAATGATCTATCTCAGAACTAAAAGACCCTGAAATGGGAACAAAGAAGTGTTCCAAGTGAATAAGCTTGCAATAAGTGGTTTTCTCAATAATTTCTTTCAGCAATCTTTCTTCGATTTCAGCTTCTATTTTAGTACTCAATTGTATTTTTCACTCTCTTACGCTTACAAGTTAGATAGCTCCACACACAAATTATTATTGACATCACTAAATTCCCTCTCATCCATTAGGAATATTGAAAAACAATTCCTAGTTTGTCCTGTCTCCTCCACTTTATATGTTCAAATAATATTACTATAATGAATCCTTGGTCATGCATAAAGTACTAATCTTTTTAATTTTAACTCCATGACTGTAAAACAAGAAAGCTATCAATTTTCACTCATCAGCAAAGATGTGATTCTAAAGCTGCTATTGACTGATAGACTGTTGTAAAGTGTTTCTCAGCTACTAATATACATTGGTGATCAATAAAGTTCCAATAATATTCATTTTGTTTCAAATTCATCGCAAACTTAGATGGAGCTCCATTGGAGATGCCAGTCTTGGGACGAAAAGAAAGAAATTTCGAATTTGGAAGTGGCTTGCGAGAACATCAGCTAACTGATCATGTGTAGAGATGTAGGAGACACCAAAAGAATTGGAAGACACATGATGATGAACTAAGTGATAATCGATGGCAATGTGTTTCATTCGAGAATGAAAGACAGGATTAACAGAGAGATACGTGGCACCAACATTGCCATAGTGGATGATAGGTTTGGAGGATAAAGGAAGATGAAATTCAGAGACAAGATTTTTTATCTAGAGAATTTTAGTGGCACAGGGTGCCACAGCACGCTATTCATCCTTGGTAGAAGAGCGGGAATTTTTTCGTTGTTTCTTGGAGCTCCAAGAGATTAGGGAGCTTCCAAGGTACACAATTTATGCCAAGGTGGAGGAACGATCATCATGATTTCCAACTCAGTCAGAATCAGAAAAGGCAGCTAGAGTCGTAGAGGAAGTTTTGCGTAAGAAAAGCCCATGGAAGATAGTATTCTTGAGATATCTAAGTAGCCGCTTGATAGCGGTCCAGTAGGTATCAGAGGGTTGATGGATGAATTGAGAAAGTTTGTTGACAGCAAAGCAAATGTCAGGGCGACTGAAGGAAAGTTACTAAAGGGCGCCAACCACACGTCGATATTTGGTGGCATCTACTGAAGCAGAGCTATCAAATAGAGTTAGAGAGAAAGAGCATGAAATGGGTGTGGAAACCTATTTGGCACCAAGGATATTGGTGCGGTCAAGAAGGTCGCAGATATATTTGTGCTGACTCGGAAAGATTCCCGAAGATGAGCGAATAACCTGAACACCAAGAACGTAGGTTAGCTGACCAAGGTCCTTGACAGAGAAATGAGCAAATAAAGTGGTGAGAAATTTAGAGAGTTCAGTAGGATTATTTCCAGTCATCGACATAAACAAGAAAGTAGAGTGTGAAGGTGGGGCGGAATAGACGAAAAAGAGAGGAATCACTTGTAGAATTTGAGAACCTATATGAAAGAAGAAAGATTCGTAATTCTGTGTACCATGCATGAGGGGCTTGCTTAAGGCCATAGATTACCTTACGTAGTCGACACACATGGTTTGGAAATTGTGGATCAACAAAGCCCAGAGGTTGAGACATGAATACCTCGTCAGAGAGAGTGCCCTGAAGAAAAGCACTATTAATGTCAAGCTAATTAATAGGCCAATCAAAGTTTAGGGCTAGGGTGAGGAAGATTTGAATAGTAGTGAGTTTTACCACGGGACTAAAGGTTTCTGAGAAGTCAATCCCCGGGCGTTGATGAAATCCGTTGGCAACAAGGCGAGCCTTGTAGTAGGAGATTGAACCATCTAGGTTACGTTTGAAACGACATACCCATTTGAAGCCCACAAGATGAGTGGCGGAGGATGGGGAATAAGGTCCCCCGTATGGCTATTTAAAAGGGCAGATATTTCATTAGACATTGCTTGTCGTCATGTAGTGGATTTAATGGAAGCAGCTACACAGGAATGTTCAATGGACTCAGAAATTTGATGACGAGAGGTGGTGCTGAAGATTCTTTGGGGGCAGGATATGTTGTTCTTGGCTCTCGTGATCATGGGATGCATGTTGTGTGGAGGGGGTGCAAGAGCATTGGGGAGTATAGGAGGATCTGGGGAAGATGGCTGGGATAGGGAAGAGGAACTAGTAGAGACTGGCGATTGATGGTCAGCTTCAAGCCGGGTGTTCGATGACAGGCTGCTACTATCCCGTAGTACTGCACGGCTGCTATCCGAAAGTACTACTTGCCTGTGCACAGTTGCTGCAGGCACGACAGAGGGCTGGATACTTGGCGTAGGGAAGGTATGAAAGCCAGGAGGGACAGAGGGTAGTGGGAGATGGTAAGTGGCCGAAGAGGATGGGTTAGGGAGTGGTGTAGAATTGACTGTGCAAGAGGAGAATGGAAATTGGTTTTCAAAAAAATGAACATGACGGAAGATAAATATTTTTTCTGTTGCATTATCAAGATAGATATAGGAATGATGTTGGTGGTCATAGCCAAGGAAGGTACATGGTCTAGACTTTGGTTCAAGTTTGGAATTGATATAGGGCCTTAGCCATGGATAGCTGAGACACCCGAATTGGGAAAGAGAGGAGTAATTTGGCGAAGACTGAAAGAGCACAGATAAAGGACTATTATGGGGTAGGATTGGAGTGGGAAGACGTTTAATGAGATATACCGCAATGTTAAAGGCATAGGACCAAAATTTAGGAGGAAGAGATGCAGCATGCATGAGGGTGCGGCCAGTCTAAACAATGTGATGATGCCGACGCTTGGAGAGGCCATTGTGTTCAGTACTGTAGGGAGGGGTGATGAGGTGCTGAATTCCTTTAGTTGAGAGATAGGTTTGAAGTCCGAGAAATTCACCACCACCATCAGTGTAAAGAGTTTTAATTTTTGTGTTGAATTGTTTTTCTACTTCTTGTTGGAATATAGGAAAGATATTGCGTACATCATATTTCAATCGAAGTAAGAACAACCAAGTGAATTTAGTAAAATGATCAATGAAGATAATGTGAAATTTATAACCATCCAAGGAAGTTACAAGACTCGGACCCCAAAGGTCCAAATAAACTACTTCTAGTAGACTGTTACTAAGGACACTTCAAATTGAGAAGGGGAGCCTAGTGCTCTTATTACATAAACAAGAATTACAAGAAAAAGAACTAGGAAGTTATGTTGAGGTAGATAGAGCTCCAGAGGCCAAAACTTTATTGGTTGTCATGAGAGAGGGATGACCGAGACGATTGTACCAGAGTCGAGACCATGCTTCAAGAGATGTTCTGGCGGTGGCAATTAGCAGGATGATGGTTTCAGTAAGAGAGGCTATTATGGCAAGGAGAATGAGTTGATCTTGTCTTTTCCATAGAAGAAACTCAGGATTTAGAAGATGAATTTGATCTGTAGAGGGAGAAATGGTGGTTTTTGTTGTTTCAAAAGGGGGTGTGGAAGTTCCATCAAGGAATCCCATGAGATTTTGACCAAAGAAGAGGCTTGTAAATTGAAGTTTCTATGAGGAAAATTTGGTCATGGTGAGACGGATAGGAAAATGTGTCGAAGCATTGATTTGAATGAGAGGGGATGAGGATGAGGCTTCCACAGCGGAGGCAGGAACAACTGGGTTATTGTTATCTCCAGAGTTTGTAATGTCTACAGTGGACATGTTCAGGTAGTTGCAGTGAGGTGGACGAGAGACAAGTTTGGAAGCGAGTATGGCACTTGGAAATAGAATGAGCAGAGATAGGAAGCCGAAGACAAGAAAACAAAAAAAAAGAACGTGGGGCTGTTGTCCTGTGATGGTGGACAGAGTGAGAGACGAGAGGATGCATGGTGAACGATGGAAGGAGAAAGAATTAGGGTTGTACTCATGAGAGGTTTAATGGCAGCTCTGATACCATAATAGACAAGATATATGGGTTGAATTAAATTCTTTATTGATGTGGGAGATTATATATAAAATACATATTCTTGAGTTACAAGTCAAAAGATTTACATAAGGAAAATATAATACAAAAAATAATCCTTCAATAAATAGGACTCTTATAACACCCCAAGTTCAAAATCTTAAACCTAGGCGTGCTAACTTTTCTTTACTTAAATGCGGAAATGAATCATTTAAAAATCTCAACGTTATCATTTTTTTGTTATGAAATTTTACAAAAATTTCGACATAGTCTCCTCTGTAAATTGGGCATAGCCAACTGTAGAGGGACATCAAACCATTTTTAAAATACACATTCGCAACTCATTCAATCCCAACATCATCCAAACCATCACAATAAGTCCCAAACTCCTCAACAATATAATTCCAAGTAAATAAACTTTAGCAAATGAAATAAGAGGTAATTTAACCTCAATAATACATGAATTAAAGAATAAATAATGAGAAATTGAAATAAATTCTACTTTAACTTTATTTTTAAAAGTGTTGAAGCGATTATAGCCTGAGTCAGCTGCCGAGTGCTCTCCTCTGATCATCTAACTTTCATCACCTGAAATATGGGGAGGGATTGGGGTGAGCTAAAGCCCAGTAAGTAAACTTTATGCATGAATGCATGCTCATGACATGAATGCTTTAAGCTTTGAAATATGTATCCCCATTTACTTTAACCTTCAAAACTTTCAAACAATTCAAACTTTCACTTCATTTCAAAACTTTCACTTCACTTCAAAACTTTCTCTTCATTTCAAAACTTTCACTTCATTTCATGACTTTCATTTAAATGTTTCCAAAAACTTTAACTTCATTTCTATCGTGAACTCAATTAGTGTATCTTCTAGCCAATTACAATGCAGTGGGCAATATCCCTTATTTAGGACCAGATTATCATTTTTCCACCGCATAGCAGTTTAATATTTGCCACCGTCAACCGATTTAGTAATCGTCACCGCAAAGCGGTTTAATATTTGCCACCGCCAACCGGTTTAGCAATGTCACCGCAAGGTGGTTTAATATTTGCCACCGCCATCCGGTTCAGTAATCGTCACCGCAAAGCGGTTTAATATTTGCCACCGCCAAGCGGTTCAGCAATCGTCACCGCAAAGCGGTTTAATATTTGCCACCGCCAAGCGGTTTAGCAATCGTCACCGCAAAGCGGTTTAATATTTGTCACCGCCAAGCGGTTCAGCAATCGTCACCGCAAAAGCCATTTAATTCGGTTACGCCGGTCCCTTGCGCCCCATTTCCCACTCGCACCTTTCATGGCATAGAAGTACACCCATTCTTTCTAAAAATCTTAGAATACATAATTGTTGAACAAACTATGCACTTTGACACATTCATTTCATTAAAACATTTGACTTCCCCATTTCGATGCCAATGCATGCTTAATGATGCAATGACCTGATAACGTGCATGCTTGAACATTCTTCTCAATAACATATGCTTTCATAGAGTAAATGAAATTCATCAAAGCAAGTAAGTTGCAAGATAGTCATTTACACATAACTTTCACATTTACATTCAACTTTATTGAAAATAGGGGGAAGTTTACTTACCTGACATCCTTAGTATTTACCGTTATCTGGATTTGCAAGTGGAGGAGCTTCGACTGCCCGTGTCGTCAATGTACCAAAATCTTAGTTGCATCTATTCATTTAGTAAAATATACTTTCAGTTCAATTTGATCTATTCCTCATTCTTTTGACATTACATTAAACAAGTTAAAACAATAAATCTTCTTTCCCTTTTCATTCTTGTGATCATTTCTTCCAAACATGGTATTAAGATATATTAAACACTTCCATACAATACTAAAAATCAAAAGATTTAAACCATTCGACAAAACGTATAACTTTAGTTCACAACCACATTCGTTATTCATTTTAATAATAATCAAACATTAACCGAGATTAAAACTTTAATTTAACCCAAGCGTGACTTTACATAATAACCAAAACACATAAAACCATATTCGAAATTAAGAGATAAAATTTCAATACACGTTAGAAACTCTTATTTTTAAATTCAAACTCAAACTCAAATTTACATAATTTAACCTAACGTTATAAAATCCACTCCCATAAAATCCCAAAAATTTCACAAATCCTAAAAACCAACATATATCCAAACTTCACCCAAACAATTAACTAAACTACAATTTTCATAAATCTCAAAAATCGGAAATATATATATATATACTTTAAAACAAATCAGAAATTTATTCACGTTCCCCAAATTCTAAAATTCTCAATTTAACCCTTCATTAAACTAGAAGAAAATCAATTTAACAAATCAATTTAATAATTTTTGAAATCTATCATTAACGCATACATATAAACACTAAATACTTAAATTTAAAAGATTGAATTTAATCAATTAAATTTCGAAATTATAATAAGTCAGAATCTGAAAATCTACTGTAGAAAATACCCATCTATATATACATATATAGATCAATATACACATATATAAGCATTACTAAATCCCCAATTAACGGTATAATTCGAAATCAAGTAAACTTAAATCTGAGAATATGAGAACCAACACACATTTACATACACTCAACACAAACATCTATACATACAAACATAGGAAATTTTACAAATACATTTACTCAAATCTCAAACCAAATTCTAACTTTGGAATTTACTTATTTATACCCTTTCAAAAAAAAAAAAGTCTGACATTTAACTATGTATATGTATATAAAAGCAGTGTCAGGTACAAATTCAAAATAACCTAGAATTCTAAAATTTCAAATCTGAATTATATACATAATCAAAACTGAAATAACAAATTAAAATTCAAGATCCAAGTAAAACAAAATCTGAAAATATACAAAATATACATACAAATATACATCACAATGTATATTCGAGTGTGAGTGTGCGTGTGCGGTGTGTGTGAAACTTTTGTGTGACAATGGTACGATGTGTGCGGCTGCGTGGGAGACGGTGTGTGGCTGTGCCAATGGGTCCGTGTGTGACGGTGTGCGGGAGGAAGAGGGAAAGAGTGTAACAGCGATGGTGTGGTCGGCGGTGGTCGGAGACGAGAGGGAGAGTCACGAGAGAGAGAGAGAGAGAGAGAGAGAGAGAGAGAGAGAGAGAGAGAGAGAGAGAGAGAGAGAGCCGAGAGACGAGGGAGTGAGGCGAGAGGGCGTCGGGTGCGAGGGGGAATGAGGGTTAGGTTAGATTTTAAGTGTAGCGCCCCGAGTTCCGTGTACCCGGTTCACCACTTTTCTTCTCTTTTCTAACTTTTCAATTAATATTTTAGCGGAAGAAATAATTGAAATTCATTTTCTTGGCAATATTGAATAAACTGTAATGGTCGATAAAATTGTAAACATTTATGAAACCATTTAAAATAGTAAATCGAACCATTAATATTGTAAAGACATTGACAATATCATAATTTCTCATAAAACTGAACTTCTCAAATTACTCAATGTTTGGAAATACGGAAACCATTAAAATCATATTTTTCATCCATTTAACATTTATTGCCACCATCATTCATCGCTTGCCACCATCTCCGAAATCTGCAAAACTGTTAAAAGTAGGGGTGAGCATTTCATGGGGGAAATATTCAGTAGACTCATCGCCAATTAATTAACTTACAAGATAATTAAACACATAAATGCATGCTCTTTAAAAACATAGTCTCTTCTTTTCATAAATCATATACTCTTTAAAACATTGTATGGGGTAGCGGATTGGGCTCCCTCAAGGGGCCTTCCCCCAATCTTGCCCGCATACGATCCGGCTCCCTCGCTGGGGCCTTCTCCGAGTCAAAAATCTCTTCTTTTTAGTAACGACCCGGCTCCCTCGCTGGGGCCTTTTCCGAGTCAAAATCTCTTTCTCTTTAGTAACAACCCGGCTCCCTCGCTGGGGCCTTTTCCGAGTCAAAATCTCTTTCATAATCTTTCTACTTTTGTAGCGTTCCCGTTCCTCAAGGGATACAGCCGTCTACTCAAAATATTTTCCAAAAAGGAAATACATTCTCTTTCTTTGCATACTCTTTAAAACATAAAATGTGGGTAGCGGATTGGGCTCCCTGAAGGGGCCTTCTCCCAACCTTGCCTGCATGCATGGTTTTCCACTTTTTGTAGCGTTCTCGTTCCTCATGGGATACGGCCCTCTACTCATTGGATTTTCCAAGTTTTCTTTTCATAAAATTGACTTCCACGAGTCACATAACATTCTCATGCAATCATAATTTAATTCAATTAATAGGAGCGAGTCTACCCATTGTTCTTTCCATGAAAAATACATTTTCATTTCTTCTCATAAAAATAACTCTTCACAAATCACATAACATTCATATGCAATCATAATTTAAATCAATTAAATAGGTGAGAGCCTACCTCACATCCGACGAGTGCAAAGTTGAACGGGAATGACTTCAATTTCTTTAATTCTCCGTACGCTTCGTCTTAGCCAATAAGTCGCATTATTCTTTTGAAATATATAGTTAAAAATGATAATTTATAATTTGAGGACTGAAATTGACGTTTTGAAACTTGAGGGACTGAAATGAATACTTTTGAAAGTTCAGGGACTAAAATGTAAATCTTTGAAAGTTGAAGGACTAAAATGAATATCTTTGAAACTTGAGCTTGAAATCAAATAAATTAATTTACCAGGACTGAAATAAAATAGGTTGATACTTAGGGACTAAAATAATAACTTTTGAAAGAAGAGGGACCAATTTGAACATTTTTGGAAGTTGAGGGACTAAAATGCAATTTTCCAAAAGTTGAGTCGAAGCTCAAATAAATATTATTATAGGGCTGAAATAATTTATTTTGAAAATGAAAGGGCTTATTAAAACTCATTTAAACATAAGGGCTGAAATTGATAAGTTTAAAACTATAGGGACTGATTTGAATAGTTTCAAAAGATGGGGACTAAGATGTAAATTTGCTGAAAATCCAAATATATAAAAAAATCAAATATTTCTCTCTCTCTACCCATTTCCATTCTGCAGCGAAGAGAGAGGGAGTGAGAGAAGCGGAGGTGCGACTTGAGGCAACCGGTCCTCCAGTCGGCGGTTCACCGGCGCAACACCGGTGCAGGGTGCGGCCGACGGCCGCGAAGGCAAGGTTAAGGTTTTGGGGTTGATTGGGTGCGAGATCGATGGCTAAAGGCGGGGCTGCTGGTCGGTGATTCCGGCAAAAGTTTTGTGGTTGAGGTAAGTATTTTTGGGCTTCCATTTCTGGGTTTTGATTTGGGAGGATTGGAGAGGGCAGTGGATGATTCAAAAGTAGGTGGTGATGGTGATGAGTTGATGGCGGTCCTGGAGGTGGTTTGCGGTTGGGTTGTCGTGAAGATGGGGATGGAGTGTTGTCATTGGTTGTGGTCTGCGGTCGTGGTTGTAGTGATGATGGTGGTGACAATTGGACTTGGCTGGGCAGCTGAGATTGAGTGATGGTGCGATGGTTGTGTGCGTGAATCCTGGGTTGCAGGTTGGTCACGGTTTGTTGGTGGGTTTGTTTTGGCCGGTTGGCGGTGATGGCGATTGGTGGTTCTTGGTTGAGCTGGTTGGATGGAGATGGAGGTGGTGATGATGATATACCTTGTGAATTGGTTTGTGGTATTGTGAAAATTGATTCTTGGTATTGATTTTGAATTGGGTTGATGGAGATGGTGGCTTTGCAGTGGTTTGGCTGGCAGTGGATTGGTGGTGAAAATGGTGTGATTGTGTATTGGTTTGATTGTGATCTGGGCATGGTGATGATGGTGGAGGTGATGAACGGTGGTTTAGGTGATGGGGTTGCAGTAATTGTGGTGTTGGCTATGGTGGAAAGCAGTAGGCAGATTGGAGTGGTTCGTGTGGTGGTGGCTATGGCTGCTGCTTGTTGGAGATGAAATTGGAGGTTGGTGGTGATACAGATACGGTGGTAGAGATTGTGCAGATGTTGGAATTGGGTGCTCAATTGGGTTGTTGTGTTTGATTGTGGATGATATAATTGGAATTGTGGTAGGTGGAGTTGGTGAGGATGTGATGAGTATGATGAAGAATGTATAAAAATAGAGGAAGAGATGGTGGATGGTTAGGTATTAAGAAAAGTGGGAAAACATCATAATTTGGGGAGGGGGATCATGTGGAAAAATTGAGTGGAAAAATCATAATTTGGTTTACAATATAATATGGATTTTGTGTAAAGAGAAAAGAAAGGAGGAGAAAAACGTGTAGAATAAATTTTGATTAAAAATTGGACTAATTTCGATTCGGAATTGTATTAAAAACTGATATATTTTGGACTGAAAATAAATTTGGAAATAAATAAAATTTTGAGATAGAAATTGAATTACGTATTTTTGGACTTAAAATAATTTAATAAAGAAAATTGGAATTTAAAATGTTTTTGACAATAATACTTTGAATGAATAATTAAGATAATATAATTTTAGAAATTCGGACATTTAATTTAAAATCGAACAAATTCAATATTTCTCGACTTGGCTAGACGAACACGTCGCGGCGTTAACTTCAAAATAATAGGTGAGATGGTAGCGACACGATTTTCTAAATATTAAAATAATTATTCAATTGCATAAAAATTCTTGGTCGCTACATTAAGTGTAATCTTTAGGGAATTTGCAATTTAGTCCCTCATTCTCTCTAAGTTTCAAAATTAAGTACACATCTATCCTAAATTTACAAGATACCTTAAAATTTACCACTTATAACAATTTGAAAAAATAGGAATTGGCAAGCTTAGGAAATAAAACAATTATTCATATAAATTGTAAGTAAACAGATTTATAATTTTCTAATTGACACATTAAGCAAGACGGCGTCCAAGTCCTTCCACTGCAAAACAATTCAAATTATAGACGATAATTATCAAAAATTGAAAATTTAATAATAACATTAACGCAAATATCACGTGGAAATTTCAGAACTGCCCACAAAATGAAAAGCGGTATTACAGTTCCTTACCCCCTAAAAGAAATTTCGTCCTCGAAATTAAAATTTACCAAAACTTGTGGATACTTAGTACGCATTTCGTCCTCATGTTTCCAAGTAGCCTTTTCTACTACATGATTCCTCCAATGTACTGTAACTAGTTTTAAATATACTTCCTCAACATTGAGACACGAAAAACATTGTTCACTCCCGATATTGCTGATGGCAGTACAACCTAATAAGTCAAGTCACCTACCCATTCAATTATCTCAAAGGGACCTACAAATCGCGGACTTAACTTTTCTTTCTTCCCGAATCTCATAACTCATTTCATTGGAGCTACCTTCAAAAGATTATATCGCCTGCGGCGAATTCCAAAGATTTCCTTCTTTTGTCCACATAGCTTTTCTGTCTAATCTGTGCAGTTTTCATCCGTTGACGAATCTTTTCAACAACTTATGTTTTGTTGTATTATTTCTGGACCCAATAATTTTCTTTCTCCAACTTCATCCTAATTAACTGGCTATCTACATTTCCTCCCGTATAGTACCCAATACGGATCGAAGTTTGATAGTTATTGTTGTAGGAGACCATCAACCGACATTATCCCACTTATGAATCCATTCACTAACCTTCCATTTCCAGCCTCTCATAGGATCTATTCTAACGCCGAAACCTTAATATACATATTGATTGATCACATTCTTAAAACTAAAATCAAGAAGATTGACCAAAATAAGGCTTTATAATCCAGAATTAGTGAAACTTGACGTCCATACCAAAGTATACAGTAGAAATACTAAAACTTTGACATAATCTTTCTGGAAAGATTTACAAACGAAATCCTTTCTGAACATGCTGACATTTCTTTTAAAATCAGAGGATCAAACTTAAACCCTGTAACCTATACTTATATATTGTAATTAAGTATTCAGCATCATACACTCATCTTAAAACTAAAGTCAAGGTACTAATTTAAAAATCCATGCTTTCAGAATCATCATAACAACAATACTCTAACCAAGTATTTTATAAATAAATCATTGACCTATCACCAATGAATAAGACTTGTGATTCATATAGGATTCCTCATCAAGTTTACTTAACCCAAATATACAACTTCACAATAAGTAAAAGTTACACTAATGATCATCTTAGATTTTAAACAACCCAAATTTATGCATATTCCATGGAGATCTCAAAATAGATAATATACTCTACTCACATCTAATGCACAACCAATAATGAGTAATCACAACTATGTCACCAAAGTTTTTAAATAAATTCATCTCTCTTATTATAAACAAATGAAGTTTCCCGACCATAGGTCATATTTAGCAATAAACAAACCATTGATCAAGATAAGACTAATTAGTTCAAACATATCATCACACTATTCTTCCATATGACAATCATAACATTCATTAACTATCTATTCACCATAACTTGTGGTAATCATGTGACATGTCACTTATCACCATACCAAATAACCTCAACATTTAATCATATCAATCTCCTTAAGATCACAGTATAACAATCACCATATATATCACATGAACATTTCTACATCAATAATCAATAAATCACTAAAATCTTATATATACCAATCCCTCAATCTCAATAAATATTGGATTCTGCCATTGTCACTCTTTCTGCACACTACTCCATAATAAATAATAATTGTGAAGTCTTATTCTCATTTTCCACAAATCCTATCCACAAGGACAATTGCCTAAAATTTAATTTCTTATTTTTGAATCAAGATACCATCAATAATAATCTCCACAATTTCGTGGTATGTACTATCATAAACTTTCCTCCAATCAGATGCATTACTTCTGCAATACTTGTACAATTCTAGGACCTGATAAAGTTTCTTTCATCAATTTCATCCAACAATCTCTCATATGATATTTTAGTATCATCAATGAAAACTTAACGTACATCAGTGAATCATTCAAATTACGATGAAACCTGATTTATTTTCCATGACTAAGATTCATCTTTCTTCGAATTCCACTTAAAACCAAATATAGCATAACTTATTCATGGAAGTCAACTTGTTTCATAATCTCAATACATCGTCACCTTCAGTTCTCACCATAAGAGCAATCGCATCATTCCTTATAATTATATCTTGTACCTTTTATATTCAAACGACCTTATGACAATCATCATTATCTCACATAATCCCAAACCTTCAATCATATGTCCCCAAATTCTCATTTCGAATAAATGGTTACTCCTTTAAGGCATCTCACTATAAAATACTTTCAATATCTCCCAATAATGATAACTGACTTTCCCAAACAATCATATTGCATGTAAATAACCAAATCTTTAACACGTCATCTACCAATCAACTTCCAAAATAAATCAACAGTATTATCACTTACCATCATAATTTATAATATTCTCTAATATAAGTGATCATTTCTCACTAATAATCAATAAGTTCCTAAGAATAATTAAAATTCTTTCCAATAATGCCATAACATTTGTCTTCACTCATCCTTTCAAAATATGACTTGACATTTCCCAATATACGCATCAAGTCATCACATAACTTCATGTATACCTTGATATCCCAGAAAATATATTCTTAATTCCTCAACATAACAATTTCAAATCATAGTTTCCAATATCAATATCTCACTTCCTTCAACACATTAATTGGCTCAAATGACCACCCATTAGTCATACTATAAATATATGACACAAATCATAATCCCAAAATTTCTTAGTTACAAGACCAAACAACATTGTAAATTTCTCTCAAAATAGAGGAATAAACCACTTACTCAAACACAATATCCATTTCTTAATTCTCAATAATTAAGAATCAAATCTTTAAATCTCAAATTTCATAATTTTTCTCATAGAAGTCTCAATAAAATCATATCACTCATAATCTCAACATCTCATCACAACTTCATAAAACTAGTTTTGCCATGTCTAAAATCAATTATTCAAAGTTTCATAAAACCATCTTTCTTCTGAGAACATCTTTAGTCATTTTCGAATAACAGAAATTTGTTCGAGAGAAGTATTCACCTTAGACACTTCAATTATTGCAACCAGGTAGGCTTAATAACTATTATTCATCAATTGACGAGCTTTCATCACTGATAATATCGAAATAGAAAGTTTCACCTTTACTTCAACAAAGTGAAAAGGGTTTCATTTGAAGGTCTAAATACCACCTTAACGTAGCCAGTGATTGAAACCTTATACCATAATAATCATTCCATTCCTAGTATGACATCAAGTTTGTGGGTATTCAGTGTTATGAAATCCATCATCTACTCCGTCCCATTCACCATGATTGGGACATTTCTCAACCCATAACTTTAGTTCAACAATTCTTCAAATGGCGTTGACAATATAAACTTGGTCTCCAGCTACTGAGATGGGTAAATCAATTTTCCTATAACTGTTGGATCCCGAGGTCAAACACGATAAGTGCTTAATACTAAGTTCGATGACTTCTCAACTTCTCGTTTGGGCATTGTATACTCTCATGCCGATATACCATTCATATCCATTTCTTATTTCACAAAAAGATCTAATAAACGGCACCCAAATTTTTAATAACCATTACTTTCTCACTTCCTCATTTACATAACCAAGATATATTCATCATATTCACTGACAACATTCTTAACCTTTCACATTACAACATTACATATTAACATGCAAAAATTTACAATACTGAAAACATTAATACGCATTTAACAACTTAAACAGAAATTTAACCTTACCAGATGACCGAGGAAGTAGCACTTGAGGCGTGACACAGTACCCGAACCATTTTCAAATAAATTTTAAAAGTCTACAGAATCGCTTTTAAAACTCTTAGCTCTGATACCAAAAATGTAACACCCCAAGTTCAAAATCTTAAACCTAGGCGTGCTAACTTTTCTTTACTTAAATGCGGAAAGGAATCATTTAAAAACCTCAACGTTATCATTTTATTATTATGAAATTTTAAAAAAAATTTCGACAAAGTCTCCTCTGTAAATTGGGCATAGCCAACCTGTAAAGGGACATCAAACCATTTTTAAAATACACATTCGCAACTCATTCAATCCCAACATCATCCAAACCATCACAATAAGTCCCAAACTCCTCAACAATATAATTCCAAGTAAATAAACTTTAGCAAATGAAATAAGAGGTAATTTAACCTCAATAATACATGAATTAAAGAATAAATAATGAGAAATTGAAATAAATTCTACTTTAACTTTATTTTTAAAAGTGTTGAAGCGATTATAGCCTGAGTCAGCTGCCGAGTGCTCTCCTCTGATCATCTAACTTTCATCACCTGAAATATGGGGAGGGATTGGGGTGAGCTAAAGCCCAGTAAGTAAACTTTGTGCATGAATGCATGCTCATGACATGAATGCTTTAAGCTTTGAAATATGTATCCCCATTTACTTTAACCTTCAAAACTTTCAAACAATTCAAACTTTCACTTCATTTCAAAACTTTCACCTCATTTCAAAACTTTCTCTTCATTTCAAAACTTTCAATTCATTTCATGACTTTCATTTAAACGTTTCCAAAAACTTTAACTTCATTTCTATCGTGAACTCAATTAGTGTATCTTCTAGCCATTTACAATGCAGTGGGCAATATCCCTTATTTAGGACCAGATTATAATTTTTCCACCGCATAGCGGTTTAATATTTGCCACCGTCAACCGATTTAGCAATCGTGACCGCAAAGCGATTTAATATTTGCCACTGCCAACCGGTTTAGCAATCGTCATCGCAAAGCGGTTTAATATTTGCCACCGCCATCCGGTTTAGCAATTGTCACCGCAAAGCGGTTTAATATTTGCCACCGCCAAGCGGTTCAGCAATCGTCACTGCAAAGCGGTTTAATATTTGTCACTGCCAAGCGGTTCAGCAATCGTCACCGCAAAGCCGTTTAATTCGGGTACGCCGGTCCCTTGCTCCCCATTTCCCACTCGCACCTTTCATGGCATAGAAGTACACCCATTCTTTCTAAAAATCTCAGAATACATAATTGTTGAACAAACTATGCACTTTGACACATTCATTTCATTAAAACATTTGACTTCCCCATTTCGATGCCAATGCATGCTTAATGATGCAATGACCTGATAACGTGCATGCTTGAACATTCTTCTCAATAACATATGCTTTCATAGAGTAAATGAAATTCATCAAAGCAAGTAAGTTGCAAGATAGTCATTTACACATAACTTTCACATTTACATTCAACTTTATTGAAAATAGGGGGAAGTTTACTTACCTGACATCCTTAGTATTTACCGTTATCTGGATTTGTAAGTGGAGGAGCTTCGACTGCCCGTGTCGTCAATGTACCAAAATCTTAGTTGCATCTATTCATTTAGTAAAATATACTTGCAGTTCAATTTGATCTATTCCTCATTCTTTTGACATTACATTAAACAAGTTAAAACAATAAATCTTCTTTCCCTTTTCATTCTTGTGATCATTTCTTCCAAACATGGTATTAAGATATATTAAACACTTCCATACAATACTCGAAATCAAAAGATTTAAACCATTCGACAAAACGTATAACTTTAGTTCACAACCACATTCGTTATTCATTTTAATAATAATCAAACATTAACCGAGATTAAAACTTTAATTTAACCCAAGCGTGACTTTACATAATAACCAAAACACATAAAACCATATTCGAAATTAAGAGATAAAATTTCAATACACGTTAGAAACTCTTATTTTTAAATTCAAACTCAAACTCAAATTTACATAATTTAACCTAATGTTATAAAATCCACTCCCATAAAATCCCAAAAATTTCACAAATCCTAAAAACCAACATATATCCAAACTTCACCCAAACAATTAACTAAACTACAATTTTCATAAATCTCAAAAATCAGAAATATATATATACTTTAAAACAAATCAGAAATTTATTCACGTTCCCCAAATTCTAAAATTCTCAATTTAACCCTTCATTAAACTAGAAGAAAATCAATTTAACAAATCAATTTAATAATTTTCGAAATCTATCATTAACGCATACATATAAACACAAAATACTTAAATTTAAAAAATTGGATTTAATCAATTAAATTTCGAAATTATACTAAGTCAGAATTTGAAAATCTACTGTAGAAAATACCCATCTATATATACATATATAGATCAATATACACATATATAAGCATTACTAAATCCCCAATTAAGGGTATAATTCGAAATCAAGTAAACTTAAATCTGAGAATATGAGAACCAACACACATTTACATACACTCAACACAAACATCTATACATACAAACATAGGAAATTTTACAAATACATTTACTCAAATCTCAAACCAAATTCTAACTTTGGAATTTACTTATTTATAAATCAACATATAAACTAAACAATTAACTAACACAATTGAATTTATATTTATACCCTTTCAAAAAAAAAGTATGACATTTAACTATGTATATGTATATAAAAGCAGTGTCAGGTACAAATTCAAAATAACCTAGAATTCTAAAATTTCAAATCTGAATTATATACATAATCAAAACTGAAATAAAAAATTAAAATTCAAGATCCAAGTAAAACCAAATCTGAAAATATACATACAAATATACATCACAATGTATATTTGAGTGTGAGTGTGCGTGTGCGGTGTGTGTGAAACTCTTGTGTGACAATGGTGCGATGTGTGCGGCTGCGTGGGAGACGGTGTGTGGCTGTGCCAATGCGTCCGTGTGTGACGGTGTGCGGGAGGAAGAGGGAAAGAGTGTTACAGCGATGGTGTGGTCGGCGGCTGGCGGTGGTCGGAGGCGAGAGTGAGAGTCACGAGAGAGAGAGAGAGAGCCGAGAGATGAGGGAGTGAGGTGCGAGGGGGAATAAGGGTTAGGTTTGATTTTAAGTGTAATCTTGTAACGCCCCGAATTCCGTGGAGCTCGGGACGCCACTTCGTCCTTTAAAATTGACTTTATTGCGGAAATAATTAAATAAATTTAAACCTCATATTTATTATTTGAAACAACATTTTGTGAAAACTAATTGAATTTTTGTAAACATCATAATCATTATTTAAAAGCTAAAGCGGAAACCAAGTTTTATAAAGTTTGACCCAAAAGGTCAACAATTCGAATATTGAAATAATTTGAAATTAAACTTGGAACAAACATGAAATAAGTTTCAATTTCAAATAAAACATTTCTAAAATCTCAATAATTGCCACCATCGCACGCCTCACCGCCGACTCCGTCATCTGCAAAATTTGTTTTGGAAAACGTGAATATTTCAAAGAAATACTCAGTAGACTCGCGCATAATAATCATTTAACATTATAAATTAAAACACATAGTCAAGATATTCATGTCTCAGGTGTCTAACGATCACCAGTATTCTCATGAACATACAAGTTCAAGTCTCATGCATTTAAGCAAGTAAATTCTCATAACATAGTCTCATGCTTGGAAAGCAAGTAATTCTCATGAACACAATCATACATACTTATAATCCAAACAATTATTATTGCGCACTTTTGAAAATAGAAAGATTTGAAATTTAGAGTCTACCTCAAATCACGAATTTGAAAGTTGAGCAAGAAAGTTCACGTTGTTCTTCTAAATGTCGAAGCGCCTCGTCTAGCCAATAATAAGTAAACCTTAAAGTGGTATTTGGAAATCAAACATTTCAATTGAAAGAGTTTTAAAAGAAGAAATAAAAGTTTAGGGATTAAATTGAAAATCGAACATAGTTGGAATTTAAAATTAGTTGGGACTAAAATAAATTATTTTAAAACTTGGGGGACTAAAATGAATACTTTTAAAACTTGGGTTGAGACTCAAAATAGCACTTAAACTGTAGGGATTGAAATAAGTGACTTTTAAAAATGAAAGGACTGAAATGATTGACCTTGGGGCTGAAATCAAAGGAGTTAAATCTTCAGGACTGAAATAAATACCTTTTAAAATATAGGAACTGAATCTTTAAAACATTTAAATTAAAGGACTGATTTGAAATATTTTTAAAACTTAGGAAATTATAGGCAATTAATAAATTCATAATATATACATATAATATATATCATATATACATATAACATATCTATATATCTCTCTCTCTAAAACCGATTGAGAGAGAAGAGAGAAGAGAGGGGAACCGGCCTTCTCTGATTCAAGGCCGGCAGTGACGCCGATGAGGCATGGGGAAGGGCCGTGGTAGCTAATAAATGATGGGTAGTGAAGATTTTTGGGTTATTTCTTGGGTTTTGGTTCGAAACCGAGGCTGGATATAGAGATTGGAGTTGTGAATCTCCGGCTATACGAGCGGCGACAGGGCGGTGGTCGATGTATGTGGTATGTTTCTTAGTTTATTCTTTGATTTTGGTTTGATTTTGATGATGAGTGGTGGATATGTCGAATTGGGGCAGTAGCGGGAGGCAGCGGTTTTGGTGTTGCGAATGGTGGTGGCGTTTCATGTGGTGGTGATTGGTGTTTCGTCGTGGTGGTGTTGGTGATAATAGTGGTGGAGGCAGCGACTAAAAATGGAGGTTCGATGGTGGAGATGGAGGTGACGAGTGCGGGCGTGTCTCTGCGGATTCATGGCAGTGACCTTGGTTGGGTGATGAATTAATGATGTTAGTGTGAGATTTGGGTGGTTCCATTTTCGACTGTGTGGTGGTATTGTAGCAGTTCTTGGTTGGTGCAGACAGTGGTTGGGGTCTAGGCGGCGATGTGATTGTGAAACTGGGCTTGATGGTGTTTGATTGCAGTTGGATGGATGGAGACTTGGCAGCTTGGTGGCGGCATTATGGCAGTGGGCAGGGGCGGTTCTGAAGAGGTGAATGAAGGCAGTGATGGATGTGGTTGCCTTGAAGGAGGTATATATACTGTGTATTGATTGTCTTCAAAATGGTAAGCTAGAGTGGGGGGGAAGAATTGAGGGAGCTGGGGAAGGAATTAAGAAATTGAAGAGTGATCATGGGGAAAGAAAAAGGAAGCTGTAATTTCTCTTGAGAATATTGGGGAAGAAGCTTAAAATTTCTTAAGGTATAAATGTGTATTGAAGGGTGAGGGAATATACATTACGATTGATTTGGATTCAAATTTGGAAAGGAAAGAATGGATCGTAAATTGAGGGGACGGGAGTGATGATGGGAGACAAAAATGTGCTGAATATGAAAATGGAAGTTGGGGAGAAATTTAGGCTGATTGTGGTGCCGAATATGGATGGAAATAGCGTGAGTTGAGGAGTGAAATTCTTGGTTGATTGAGAGGAGATGAATGAGGAAGGTGGCAAATGGGAATCTGCAAAAGAAACTGAGGAGACGTGTGGGAAAAGAATTGGGGAAATGATGCTAATTGAATTGAATGGAAATTTAAAAATGGGACAAGGTAATAAAGTTGAGAATTTGAAAAAAAAAATGAATTGGATTCAAAATAATAAAATTTGGCTTAAAGTAATTTGAATCTAAATAAATTTGAAATTTTGACTTTAAAATAAATAATGGTCTTGGACATCATTTAATAAAATTTGGAATTTTAAAATAAATCAAATTTTATTTCATTGGCTAGAAGATCACGTTTTTTTTTTTTTAAAAATAAATGAGCAAAGTCGTAGCGACACCCTTTTAAAAAAATAACTATTATTTAAATAAGTCATGGAAAATTCTTGGTCGCTACAAATCTTTAAGGAATTTGCAATTTAGTCCCTCATTCTCTCTAAGTTTCAAAATTAAGTACACATCTATCCTAAATTTACAAGATACCTTAAAATTTACCACTTATAACAATTTGAAAAAATAGGAATTGGAAAGCTTAGGAAATAAAACAATTATTCATATAAATTGCAAGTAAACAGATTGATAAATTTCTAATTGGCACATTAAGCGAGACGGCGTTCAAGTCCTTCCACTGCAAAACAATTCAAATTATAGACGATAATTATCAAAAATTGAAAATTTAATAATAACATTAACGTAAATATCACGTGGAAATTTCAGAACTGCCCATAAAATGAAAAGCGGAATGACAACTCTAAATATGTTATGACTTTGATTCCACGATTGTAATTACTATGGTTGTAATAAAAAATCATCAAACTGAAAAATAAAATCGAAACTGCATTTTAAAAACCGTCAGTTTGGTGACACATAGAGTTGTGAACCCATCAATGAAATGGTTTTAAACTGGACCAAACCGGTAAAAAATGATTTAGCTTAAGTTTGGAAATTTAATTGCAGTTTGAAACCAAATGACTGGACCATACCAAACATCATTCAAGTGTATAACTAGTTTTGTACAATGTAAATAAATCATCCAAAAAATTCTGAATACCAACAAATGAATTAAAGGATCAACAAAGGAAACCATATTGTGAACAACTTTTGGCATAATATATGAATACAGTGTATCAAAATATGATGTTTCCAGCGGAAATTAGTAATCTGTGTACTCGTACCATAATTCGTGGATACGAATGTTTCTTCAGATTCGTTTATTCAGAAATAGTGGAGCTTTAGTGCTTATGCAGTGACACACAATGATTCAATAAGTTAGGATTTGTATACCATGTTTTCTGTCTGTCCAAGCTCCTTGAGTATGCCAGTCAACTGCAATGGAGTGAAGAAAAAATGTAATATCGTTAAAGACTACTGAAAGGGGAAGAGGAGAGAAATTTTGGGAAACCATTTTTCTTATGATTTATAAAATATACCTCTCCTTGTGAATAATCTTTTGCCTTGACACGGGATATATGTTTCAACATTCCAGGAGGACCATAAACCTGGAAAGGGAAAATCAAACATCATGAATAATCTTTCGCCTTGTCACCGGATATATAAATGTCTTTTATTACTTCGGGCAGGCTAGTAATATAGGAAAGAGACAGTACAGTTTTCATCATTAAAGTTAGATGAATTCGAATTACCAACATATGATTTAAGACTTCCAAGTCCGAGTTTATATTGTTTTTACCTTTCTACCTCTTCCTAGATTAGGTCAATGATTTCCCCACCAACCTCACCAGTTGAAACCAAGAATCTTGGAAAGATCTGAGTTCCTATGCTTTTAATTTTTGGAAATGACAATGTGCTCATGTTATCAACATATACATAATCAGGAGAAGATAAATTATACACAGCAATGATCTATGCCTAAAGAAGCTCTTGTTCATAAGAGCAATGAAAGCCAGTACAATAAGTTAAGAGAGAGAAAGTATACCAAAATAAAAAATGGCTTGACATCTTGACTCTGATATATTGATTACTTTATTCGTATGCATAGCAAAGAGAACTTACAAGAATAAGTGTATCGTCAGCAGGGACATGCAACCCTTTCTTAACCATGTCATTTGATATGTAACCGATACCTCCTTGCCAATCTTTTGTGGGATTATCAACAACGTAGAGTACCTGTCGAGACAAAGGATATTTCAATACAAAAGCAAAATAAAAAACAAGTGGTAATGCTTCTGTGATGATTGTGGAAGCAACTTCAAGTTTGGGTGCTTAGCTGCAAGAGCATCTAGCTTCTTTTTGAGAAGTATGTCATCAGGAGATACATTAGCATAGAGCAATGTGACCTACAAGGTAAAACTAATCACCAATATTATGATGCTAAAAAGAATGCTTATAATCTGAACATAAAAATTCGAAGTTTAAATTTCAAGAAACGAATGAAAACTGCATAGTTCATTATACTACCAATCTGAAAGCATTATATTCACCGGTTACTACTGGTTAGTTTAAATTCAGACATTAATTGTAATTGATTTCCCAAATTCTCACATATTTGTGATGCGCAGCATGCCATGTGTTTTGAATATACACATATGATGAGTTTTGCCAAATCTATCAACTTTTGACACATTTTATTCCATAATTTACATTTTCAGAGCAAGGTTCAGAAATTACAGGGTAAAGATCCAATTTTGATTTGTTTCTTTCTTTTATTATTCATATTCATATCTTGATTCCCAAGAATACAATGTTCTGCAGTAAATTTTCAAAATCATGACCTTACCATGCAAATATGTTTCTTCATATTCTGATTGTACCTGAGCTTTTCAATAGGTCTGCAAAACAACGGAAAGATGAACTCCACATTGGTATGATTATAACTTAAACTGTTCTTGCCAGATAGTCAATCTTATATATACAACTTACCCTTTCACTTTTATGACATCTCCTGGTTTTAAGCTAGCAAAATGCTAACTCAGGTGGCTCCTATGTGCTTTTTTTAAGCTAGCAAAATGCTAACTCAGGTGGCTCCTATGTGCTTTTTTTTCCACCCTTCTCTCAAAATGTCTTCGATTGGGATATGGTGATCTGATTTGGCACTGGAGTTTTTCTCATTGTGAAGGATTAATGAATGGGAAATTTTCACTGTTATATTTATTTCAAAAATTGCACCAACATCTTACTCATCTTATTGTATATTAACTAGACACTTCCATAAAAGTCCAATATTTTGAAAGTTACACTTTTTACTGCTATATTAATAATCTTTCGTAGCTCCCATTCTCATGCTATATGGATTTTGGTTGATGCAGGATTGCATCAATCGAATAACCTCACTAGATAATATGGGTCTGATTTTGTTCCCTTTCGGTATGCATGCCCTATAGATCGTAGTAATTTGTATCTTCTCAAATGCTAGCATATCGATGTTTGGGAAAATTAGTCCAAGGATACAACACAGTGTTTTAATCACTTAGTGATGAGGTTATATTTCACTTAAAAGGGTTTGAACTAATAGTTTATGGTTTTAATTACCAAAAGAGTAAGGCTTCATCATAAAAGTTGAAGCTTAGTACTGAATTTTAAAGAGACTAACAGTATTGTTCATGAGGATAAGGAATACTAAGTACACGTGCAAATTTTATCTAGATAAGCTTGTATCTATCAAAAGATATCTTAACCCAAGGTTGATCCATAATCCGTTCCATCTCATGTACTGTATTGCTTATTATTGAACAATGATGGCTGGCTGAAATGCACGGCCCCTATATTTCAATTCCTTGCACATGTGTGCGCACACTATTTCAGGTAAAAAATGTCATGTCCTAGGCTCTGTAATTTTTCCTAAAAACATTTCAAGTCGGTCCCCTGGCCCCTTCCCCTTTTCTCCATGTTGATGTGCTTTACCTTGCTCCATGTATTATCAAACCGGCAGGAGAATAAGTTTATGTTGTCATATCCTTGAAGTTATAAAATTATAAATTGCATATGTATGATAATTTTTAAAAAATATTATGAGTGAAGTTAAGTTTTGGGCATTGTTCTAGATTGTTTACGGGGGGGAAATATAAGTTGATAGACTAAATATTATTTTGATGCTTGATGCACCTTACTGGCTTCATGCATTTTTCCCTTCATGCACTTATCAACCATACATTCAAAAATTTCACCTATTTCTCCTATATCAAACAGGCTCACAATGTAGAGGTAACTTGACCAAATCACCAATCACAGTGGAAGAAAGTTCACACGTCCGCTACAGAAATATTAATGCTACCACAGCTCATTAATCAACCAGAACTTATGTTTCTCCATTTTGTGCACGTTGTGTTAGATTCCATGGTCTTTTAGAGTAGTTTTTCATTATCTAACTATACACTGATATTTGGAATGAATCTTTTTCCATCCTATTTCCTATGCATCTAGCTTATCAAATTGATGAGCTACTATTATATAATCAGATGAAAGCTGTAACTCGTCCAAGATAGTTTATACATATTCTTTTAGAAAAACGTGGGAACTCTTTCCTCAGTGTGATGACCCCAAAACCCTCCATTTAAAAGGTAGCATTTAATCGAAAATTTTGGATAAAATTTAAAATTTTTGGCACGTAGAAGCTTCAGGTGTTGACAAAAAATTGACTGAGGCTGAACTATTGGATTGGTGTCGACACCAATACAGAGGGTGTCAACACCAACACCAATTCCGAGTTAAAAATAGTTTGGTGTTGAAATCTAGGGTTTCGATGCCGACACGTAATTATCCAACCAACATTTTTCCTTGAAATGACACTTTAAACTGTTACTTGATTAAACATAACCAACACATATGTATAGATTCAAAAAAAAAAAAAAACTATTACAATCGAGTCTTAGGAAGAGGTTACAAAATTACGCAAAATTTCCTCTTCGCAATTTTAAAACAAAAATTTACTCCTGACTTTAAACTTCTTCACTAGAGAAAACATCGGACTACTCCATAGTATCACTACCATAGAAGTTTACATAGAAGTGTGAACTCAGAAATCGAGAGAGAGAGAGAGAGAGAGAGAGAGAGAGTAAGGAAGTCACAATACATTTGCCACGTATAGGTCTTCGTCACATACATATAATAGTGTTCATCGGACGACAAAATCCACGCTTGAGATATCACTTCATAGTTGTCAAAGTGCAGCATCTACAATTTTGAAAACATGAAAAACATTAATTGATAAATAAATGAGTAATTCAATACGCATGCAAGTTTCTTTTCAAAAGTATGATTTATGTTTCCCGATTGTAGATTGTTTCCTCTACCCCAAAGTGCTTAGCATTATCACAATATGGATATTGATGAATGGACATAAACATAAACAAAAGATCTCATATCCTTTACGGCTTCCATATCCCTGTCATCGTTCCCCCTATTCAACTCCAATAGGGTTACTTGATCATCATGTCGTTCGTCGGAGCCATGGAGTTGTAAGGTCCTTACGACATAAATCGATATCCTAACAACATACATTGATTACCGAGGGGGCTAAAGTTCAAATCTATAATCTTTACTAGAAAATGCTTCTTTTATGAATCATAGCACATTCAATATCATCATCAATATACATCAAAGCATTTTATCAAAGTTTCAACTTCACAAATAATGCAACACATAAAGGGTGCATCGAATACTCACAACTTTTGATGATTAAACGCTATCTAACAACTTGAAAATCATAGAATAACTTCATGTTATGTGATCAAAACCAAAAATAAATCAGTTTTCTACATGGATGCCTACATAGGTACTGACACCGTGTTCATCGTCTTCGTTTGGTGTCGACACCAAGCGTATCTACAGAAACTGGATTCTGATTTCTTTGATCCTTTTGATCCCCAAACCATATATTTTAATAAATAACTTAGGGAAAAAATGTTTGGTGGTCAAAGAAATGATTTATATAGAATGAAACATGATTTAGGCAAGAACTCCTTACCTAGGGTTTGAAAGAGGGAAAAGTGATTTTAGCAGCGGTTCAGATCTGATTCTGATGTGTTTTCTTGTTTAAGACCATCCCTATATACAGAGAAGATTGGTTGCACGAATTAGGAATGAAGAGATGAATGTAGAAGGAACCATTGGAGAGTCAATTTTTGATTTCTCCGTCCATTTATCCATGCTCTCTAGAAGTCCGTCTATTTTATTGCCACGTTAGCCCCAATCCAGTGCATTAAAGATGCTCTTAGGCAGGAAGCTGCAATTCACCTTTTCTCTGTTAGGGGTTGGGCCTTGCATATGAGGCTTTTCCTCGTGCATATATTAATATCATGGGGGTTTAATGGGAGTGATGTGATCCGGGAAATGAGCTCAAAGGAGAAATCAAGAGACGGGAAATTCAACAACAATCTACATGAAAAATTGAGCAAGTTTTGTGTTAGGCCCGAGTCGAGAATCAAACCGAATCAAGTTGTTTCAAAAGGGGCGAAGAAACAGCCGGAGCTGAACCATGAGATCGCGAGACATAACCAGGGCGCGATCCGGTCATTGCATCAAAAACCAACCCGATAGTTTCAAGGTTAACCATGCGATGCGATCGCGACACCGAAGCCCAAGCGATCGCGCGGTTGAATTCGGAGCAATTTTACTCGTTTTTTATTATTATTTTCAATTTGTGGTTAATTAGAACTCTATTTTGAGCCTAATTAGCGGCTACCCTAATTCTTAGGTCAGTTTTACTTATTTATATGCTTTTCCATTCATTGTAAAACAGTTTTGGTTTAACAAACTGTTTTATTGAGGATACAATAAATTTATAGGTGGATTCCTATGTTCCCCTTCGAACTTTTCAAGATTATTTCTTGTGGCGTTCATCCCGAACTTATCAAATATTCGCGAGAGTATTTGTGGCGTTCAAATCAGAAACTTATCAAGGAGAACTGGACAAATCCTTGTGGTGTTTCGAAAGTTTTAGCTCTTTATTCCGCATCGTTGATCTTCGCGTCGTGAATATTGGGTCAAGATTCCACCGTCCTTCCACAACCTGAGTTCAGAACTTTTCGACGTTAATTCCACACATCTCGAATCGTATTATTTGGTATCAGAGCTGTACTCTGAATTCAAGTTTATTCTATCCCAGTTTGATTTTGTGTTTTTATCATAGAGTCTACACAAAATCATCCATATCTTGTTGTTGAGTCTTTTTTCTCGAGTTTCTTATTCTTCGTGCTAGTAAATTTTTCGAGTTTTTGATCCATATAAAAATCCAACAAAAATTCGAAAGTGTTTATTTTATTCGATTCTTATCCAAATCCTGTTCTGCTTGTTTTGCCGTGTTCGTTGTCGAATTTTGGATTAAAAAAATCATTTATTTTTTTTTATTCCGAAATTTTCTAAAAAAAGGGAGTCATTCCAAAATTCAAGTATTTCTTGAGCGTCTTTAAAATTCTTGGCATTCATTTCCGTCCAAGTCAATAAAATCCGTTCTTTCTATTTGATGTCTAAATCCTCTTCGTTCTTGAATTTTTTTAACGCCACATAAAGAATGGATTATGATCCGGGCTCCTTGTGTAAAACTAGATGTTATGTGATCATAAGGGTTGTAGTGCGGCAATTGATGGATAGTACTTTACTCATTTTGTTAGTAGCAGCGTGGTTGAAAGATTAGGATTACCCCTAGTACCACACTATAAACCTTATAGGATGACGTTGATGAGGGAGTTTGGGAAGGTCAAAGTAACCAAACAAGTTGTAGTGCCTATTGCCGATGGAAGGTATAGTGAGGATGTATGGTGTGATGTAGTGTCATTAAAGTCTTATCATATTTTATTGGAAAAACCATGGATACGTAGGAGGGAGGCTGTTTATGATAAGGGTATGCACATATACAAATTCTTTAAGAAAGGGAAAATATGCGTACTATATGGGTTGACAGTAGAGGACGCACTAGAAGATTCACGGAGGGTAAGGAAGGAATGTGAAAGGTGGTGTAATAGGAAGTACCGTGGGGATAAGGATATTGAAAAGAATGAGGTGGAGTTGAAATTAAAAATAGATGAACAAACTTCAAATTTTGATGAGGAAAATGAGTTGGGTAGCAGGGATGAGATTGAGAATACAATTTTTGTTGATGAGAGACCAGAGTTGGAAGTGGGGGTAGAAGTGCAAATTCTAAACTTCGAAGTTGGAGAAGCACATTTGGGTAGTGTTAGGGGAGTGCATGAAATTGTTGATGAAAATGTGGAGTTAGAATAGGTGGTTGGGTGTGAAGAAAAAGAGAAAGAGGTGGTTGAGCAAAAAGTTGAAAAGATTGGGGAAGGAGAAGAGAAGAGTCTCGTTGTGGAAAAAATTGAATTGTTGGATATAATGAGCCATGAGTATAAGGATCCATATCTTGTACCATTTGAAACTAACATTCCCCACCCTATTTTATTTAAATCTTTTTTGCAGGATAAAAGCCTTTGGAAAAATTGGTCACGCCACCTACATCCAAAGGTGTTTCTACTTCAAGCCATTCATGTAACCCCAGTTGCAAATACTGTTGGTTGATCCTGTGGCAGAGAATCAATAATTTTCCATTCAATTCAGGTGGAACAATTTTAAATCAAGGCCCCAAGAGCAGGAAATGTTTGATAGGCAGGCCAAAAATTGATTTGAGGTCGAATCCTTATCAAGAGAGGGGAGATGATGTGATCCAAGAAAGGAGCTTGATGCGAACCCCTTTAGTGATTAAACCAAAAATTCCCACAACAATTTTTGTACCAACCCAAGAAAGCTAAAAAGGTAATAAATAAGGAATCTTGACCCAAGTTTAACCCAACCAAAATTCTAAGGAAAAGCTAACCCTAGCCCAATGGAGAGATTGAGACAAATACCAAGATTTGTGGAATAAACAACAACAACCAATACACAAGAAAAATTCTCAATATACAAGTTGAAGTAATATTCCAAGAAAAGTTACAAGTGAAGAAAGGGTTTACCTCTCTTAAATGCTCTCATTGGAGTCTTCAATGTTCATCCAAAAACTAACTAGGGTTTCCAAGCTTTACAAAGATATACAAATTGAAAGAAAAGAAAGTTTGCAAAATTGCACAAAAAACCCCGCATTTACACTTGGGAGACTTTCGGTCGACCGAACCGGGGAAATCCGAGGCTGTTCGTGGGTTTTCCGACGGTGGTTCGGCAATAAAACGACGGTGAGGTAAACAATTGGTTTTCTGGGTTTATTTCTTGATCTTCTTGGGTTTTTTATTTGATTTTTGGGACTAAACTTGGATTTTGGAGATGGGCAGTGCGTGTGGTCGGGGTTCATGTGTGAAGGATGTGATGATTGATTGTGGTCGGCGGTGATTTCGTTTCCAATTGCAGATTGTGGGTGAGTTGGGCTTGCAATGAATTCACGGTGATGCATCAGTGAAGGGTTGATTGTGGTTTGCAGTAAACTGGAAGATTGATGAAGGGTTCGGTGGTGATGATGCAGAAACATGAAATCATCGAGGGTCATACCTGAATTGAATGGTAGTGCCGTGAAATAATTCTGATTGTGAAAAGGAGTAGAAATAGCTGGTAGATAGTTTTAGATTTGGTTTCAAATTGGACTGCAGAAAGATTATCTGTGATAGGATTGGTTGATTGAGAATTGGTTAGGATGATTATCATGATTTGTAAAGATAAGTGATGGATTTAAAATTGGAATTTTAATTAGGATGATAAACTCAAGTTTGAAATAAGATTATCTGGAGATTTTATTTACATGAATAAATAAATAATTAAATAAATAAATGAAATTGGATTATCAAAAATATATTTTGAATTTATGGGACGAAAAATTAAACTCGACGGAAATTTATTATTTTTGGCTCAAGATTTTCAACTTGGCTAAACGACGTACATAAATTTTAAATAACGGGTTAAATTATAGCGACACGGTTTTTAGTAAATAAAATACTTATTTTAAAATAAATTCCGAAATTTTACGGTCGCTACAAAGTGTGAGGGTCGTCAAGTGTAAGGAGGGACTCCTTATACACCATCAAAAGAATAGAATGATTTTCTTTTAAAGCTCTCTCCACATCACCTTTACTCGCATAAAAATTCATTCTTTTCTCAATTTCTTTTGCTCTCTTTCTTTTTTCTTGCATCCCCTCATTTTGTTTTCACTATTTTTTTCCCCTCTTTTTTTTTATCACTTTCTTTTTGTCCCTCACTCAACTCCATCTTTTTTCTTCTTCTTTCTTTTTCCTCCTCCTCCTCCTTCTTGAGTTTCTATTGGTCCTTGTAAACTTCTTCCGGACTCAAAGGTAGGAGTGTTAAGGGTTTTCCATTCATTTGGAAACTATACCTATTTTTCCTACCATCATGCAATACCCTCCTATCATATTTCCATGGCCTCCCCAATAAAATATGTGTAGCTTGCATGGGCACCACATCACAAAGTACTTGGTCCTCATAGGTCCCTATGTTGAAAATAAGTAATACATGCTTGCTTACCTTCAACTCACCATAATCACTCAATCATTGTAACTTATAAGGATTAGGATGTGGCATTAAAGGTAATCCCAACCGCTCTACCATACTAGTGCTAACTACATTGGTGCAACTTCCCCCATCAATGATGAGACTACACGCTTTGTCCTTCACAAGACACCTAGTATGGAAGATATTCTCCCTTTGCTTAGCCGCATCATCCACCTTGGCTTGGGTGTTGAGAGACCTAATGGTGACTAAAGACTTGGGTGGACTAACAATTCCCTCCACCTCTTCTTCCTCGTCATCACTATCTCCTCTACATGGCATCCCCTCTTCGTCCTCTTCATCTTCCGAGTACCACTCCCCATTTTTTATAATCATCACCCTATTGTTAGGGCACTCTCGAGCATAATGCCCCCGTCCTCTACACTTGAAGCATTCTATATCCCGACTCCTAGAAGTGGTAGGAACAACCTTTGGTTTGTCCTTAACGAAGCTAACTTCCTTTCCCTTGGAGGTTTCAATATTGTCCTTAAGTGGTGCCATATCAACCTTTTCACTCCCCCACTTAGACTTCCAATTGGAACTAGGACCTCCCAAGAATTTTTCTTGCCCCTTTCTTTTAAATTGCTCATTCTTCTTCAATTGAGCCTCCACTTTAATAGCCATGTGTACCAACTCCTCCATCTCAACGTAATGGTGTAATTCAACCACATTGGTTATCTCCCTATTCAACCCACTCATAAATCGAGCCATAGTGGCTTCTCTATCCTCATCTATGTCGGCCCTCATCAAAGCTTTCTCCAACTCCTTACAATAATCTTCAACACCCTTTGTTCCTTGAGTAAGGGTTTGTAGTATTTGATAGAGCCCCCTATAGTAGTGACTTGGTACAAATCTTTTTCTCATAAGGCTCTTCAACTCATCCCAAGTATCCACACTACCCTCGAAATTTCTTCTCCTAGTGAGTAATAAATTATCCCACCAAGCTAAGGCATAGTCGGTAAACTCCACTACCGCTAACTTAACCTTTTTATCCTCGGAGTACCTATGACATTCAAAAATCAATTCCATCTTCCTCTCCGATTCTAAATAGGCATCCGGATCACTCTTCCCATGGAAAGAAGGAATTTTCATCTCAATACTACCAAGATTACCATCCACTCCATCCCTACCCCTAGGGTTCCTCTACTCCTACCCATGTTCCAATTTTGATCACTACCCCCTTCAATCTCCAATTCATCATCATTAACATCATCATCCTCATACTCATCTCTAGGCCTTCTCCTATCACCCCTCCTAACATTATCATCCCTTGGAGGTGAACCTTCCCTCCTACTCTTTAAATCTTGCTAATCTACCGTCCAACCTTCCCCCCATATCTGCCATAGTAACCGTGAGAGCTTGTATCGTATCCCTCAACTCTTGAGTTTGTGCATTAGAATCTTGTCAACTGGAAGTATGTGCATTAGCCATGGAGTGTAAGTGTGCAAGTGTCCTCACAAAATATTTTCGCTCGTGTTTCACTTAATTAGGCTTTTTCCCTCTGATGAGCTCACCACTCTTGCCTTTTACCACTCCTCACTTTCTTACCCAAACTTTCCAAGGAACGTAATTCAACTAAATTGAGAATTCAACTCTTGTGTAGCACAAATTCCACAAACAACAAAGGAAGCAAAGGGAAGGATTGACACAATAGAAAGTAGAATTTAGTTGCTTGCTATTATACAAGGAAGTAAGGAATTTAACTTGACCAATAAGATTTTCAAGGGTATAATCACAATAACTTGATGTAAGACAGAAGGAATTCACTTAGGAATGTGTTTGGTAGTTGAATGGTAGGTTTCAATATGAAAACACTCTTTGAAACATTTTATCAAACACTTAGGATGCAAACTTGAATAGTTTGGAATTTTCAAATGTTTGTTCAAATGTATCCCCAAGAAACTTTCAAATTGATGATAACAACAATGCCCAATATGTAGGAATCATGAAATATTCATGGGCAACTAATTTTCCCCAATTTCTTTTGTAATTTTCCTTTTATTTTTTACTATCAAGAAAAACAACAATAAATGTAAAGATAGGATTACCAAATTAGAGCCAAGCTCTGATACCAAATGATGCGAACCCCTTTGGTGATTAAACCAAAAATTCCCACAACAATTTTTGTACCAACCCAAGAAAGCTAAAAAGGTAATAAATGAGGAATCTTGACCCAAGTTTAACCCAACCAAAATTCTAAGGAAAAGCTAACCCTAGCCCAATGGAGAGATTGAGACAAATACCAAGATTTGTGGAATAAACAACAACAACCAATACACAAGATAAATTCTCAATATACAAGTTGAAGTAATATTCCAAGAAAAGTTACAAGTGAAGAAAGGGTTTACCTCTCTTAAATGCTCTCAATGGAGTCTTCAATGTTCATCCAAAAACTAACTAGGGTTTCCAAGCTTTACAAAGATATACAAATTGAAAGAGAAGAAAGTTTGAAAAATTGCACAAAAAACCCCGCATTTACACTCGGGAGACTTTCGGTCGAACAACAGGTCGACCGAAATAGCACTTTCGGTCGTACAGAGCTCAGCCGAACCCTCCTGAGACTTTCGGTCGACCGAAATGTCCTGAGCTTCCAAACTTAGGCAATTGACCTCGATCTTGCTATCTTCCATGTGGACTTGATTTCGGAGCTTGAAAATAAGTCCCACCATCGACTCTTGGACCTCTTTAGCCTTGGATCTTGTCATGGGCCCCACCGGTATTCTGATAGAGGGTTGACCTGTTTGACTTTGACTCGATTGACTCCCTGGATTCTCATCAGAGCTCAAAGGAGAAATCAAGACACGGGAAATGTAACAACAATCTACATGAAAAATTGAGCAAGTTTCGTGTCGAGCCCGAGTCGATAATCAAACCGAATCAAGTTTTTTCAAAAGAGGCGAAGAACTAGCCGGAGTTGAACCATGAGATCGCGCGGTACAACTGGGGCGCGATCGCGTCATTGCATCGAAAAACAACCCGAAAGTTTCAAGGTTAACCACGCGATCGCGACGCCGAAGCGCAAGCGATCGTGAAGTTGAATTCGGAGCAGTTTTACGCATTTTTTTATTATTATTTTCAGTTTTAGGTTAATTAAAACTCTATTTTGAGCCCAATTAGCGGATACCCTAATTCTTAGGTCAATTTTACTTATTTATATGCTTTTCCATTCATTGTAAAAGCAGTTTTGGTTTAATAAACAGTTTTATTAAGGATTCAATAAATTTATAGGTTGATTCCTATAAATTGAGCAAGTTTCGTGTCAAGACACGGGAAATGTAACAACAATCTACATGAAAAATTGAGCAAGTTTCGTGTCGAGCCCGAGTCGATAATCAAACCGAATCAAGTTTTTTCAAAAGAGGCGAAGAACTAGCCGGAGTTGAACCATGAGATCGCGCGGTACAACTGGGGCGCGATCGCGTCATTGCATCGAAAAACAACCCGAAAGTTTCAAGGTTAACCACGCGATCGCGACGCCGAAGCGCAAGCGATCGTGAAGTTGAATTCGGAGCAGTTTTACGCATTTTTTTATTATTATTTTCAGTTTTAGGTTAATTAAAACTCTATTTTGAGCCCAATTAGCGGATACCCTAATTCTTAGGTCAATTTTACTTATTTATATGCTTTTTCATTCATTGTAAAAGCAGTTTTGGTTTAATAAACAGTTTTATTAAGGATTCAATAAATTTATAGGTTGATTCCTATAAATTGAGCAAGTTTCGTGTCAAGACACGGGAAATGTAACAACAATCTACATGAAAAATTGAGCAAGTTTCGTGTCGAGCCCGAGTCGATAATCAAACCGAATCAAGTTTTTTCAAAAGAGGCGAAGAACTAGCCGGAGTTGAACCATGAGATCGCGCGGTACAACTGGGGCGCGATCGCGTCATTGCATCGAAAAACAACCCGAAAGTTTCAAGGTTAACCACGCGATCGCGACGCCGAAGCGCAAGCGATCGTGAAGTTGAATTCGGAGCAGTTTTACGCATTTTTTTTTTATTATTTTCAGTTTTAGGTTAATTAAAACTCTATTTTGAGCCCAATTAGCGGATACCCTAATGCTTAGGTCAATTTTACTTATTTATATGCTTTTCCATTCATTGTAAAAGCAGTTTTGGTTTAATAAACAGTTTTATTAAGGATTCAATAAATTTATAGGTTGATTCCTATATTCCCCTTCAAACTTATGAAGATTATTTCTTATGGCATTCATCCTGGACTTATCAAATATTCGCGGGAGTATTTGTGGCATTTAAATTAGAAACTTATAAAGGAGAACTGGACAAATCCTTGTGGCATTTCGAAAGTCTTGGTTCTTTATTCCGCATCGTCGATCTTCGTGTCAAGAATATTAGGTTAAGATTGCACCGTCCATCCACAACCTGGGTTCAGAACTTTCCGGCGTTAATTCCACGCATCTCGAATCGTATCAGGGAGTAACCTTTGTAAAGACAGAACTTGTGACGGGGATTTTCTTTGATAAATTTGGTCAAATAAAATTATGCCCTTGTTGGGATACGACTCCCCGGAACATGTTGAGAATATCTTTCTCCAACGCCAACCTCTTCTGCAATTGAAGTTAATGCTAGTAGTTGAGTTGTTTCGTCCCTTCAATCCTGTGCTTAATTTGTTTAAATTTTGAGTATTATGTTTCTTTGGTTACATTTTTACTAAATCTTCATTTATTTTACTTGTAATCGATCTATCAATGGTTTCTGTCACATGGCTGTACACACAAACTCTATTGTTTTCTATTTTTTTTTCCATCTTTTGTCGATTGCCATTGGAGCTTTAATTGCATTGATATGTACCTTCGGAATTTGATATGCTACAAATAGTTGTTGACTTGATTTCAGAGGCATCTTTCTTTACCATGGTGTAGTCTCTATATTTTATTGTTCATTCAATTGATCTTGAGTTTAAATGTGTAATTCTTTTTTTTTTTTTAAAGTGTGCGTCTTTTAATGTTCAAACTATATATTTTGATCTACAAGATGTTAATGGAAAATGAATATATCGCTTACGACTCTGAGCACAATTTTTGTCTAACATTTTGACATGTCTACAATGTGGCTGCCTAGAACTGCAAGGACTTGATATATATTTAGTTAATGGTGAAATTTTACTTCAACAACTCCTAACTAGAAAGCAGTAATCCATTGAAATAGATTGCAAAATTCCTCTTAAATTTATATTGGAATAACGCTAATAAATTCAACTTCAAAATAGAACTCGTACATCGTATGAGTCCTTCACTAGTTTCAATACAAAAGCAAAAGAAAAAATTTAAAAACTAGTAATGTTGTGTGATGATTGTGGAAGGATCTTCAAGTTTGGGTGCTTAGCTGGATGAACATCTAGCTTCTTTATGAGAAGTATGTCATCAGGAGATGCATTATGATGGAGAACAGGAGGATGACATACAGGAGCAAGCGGCAGCATTTTTGGACGATTGAGAGTGGAAGAAATAATCCGAGGGGTGTTTTCAACTTCAAATGGTCATAACTTTTGCATACGATGTCCGTTTTGGGCCCATAAGTACTGGATTTTGACCGTTTGAGGACGTTTACTGTGTTAAAACTACCATTTTCTTTATTTATTTTTGATATTTTATTGTTTTGTGGGTTAGGCCCAGTCCTATGGCGGGCTTAGGGTCCATTAGGTTATTATTTAAGTTCTTCGTGTCTTATTGTAGGGTTTTTGTTGATTTAGAATAAAAGAATCATTCTCTTTCGAATTGCAATCCGTGTTTGTCGATTTCTTGACAATTTTGTAGGTGCGACCTACATCACATTACCATAGAGCAATGTGACCTACATGGTAAAAATTAATCACCAATTTGATGCTAAAAAGCACGCTTATAATATTGAAACCAATCGCATTGTGACGTTGGATTCTCTCAAGTTTTAAACATGAAATAAAGAAGATTAAATCATTGGTCTTTCCTGGGTATTATCATCAGGATTTTTAAGGATAGCATCTATCTGAAGCATCGGAATAATGCCAGAACCTCATACAATCTAAAGATAAAAATTTAAAGTTTAAATTTTAAGAAACTGATGAAAACGACATAGTTCATTATCCCAATCTGAAAGTATCATATTCACTGGCTACTACTGTTTAGTTTAAATTCAAGCATCACATGGATTTTGTGGCACCTTAAACTGTAGTGCACTCATAACTACTACTGGTTAGCTTAAATTCAGACATTAATGGTAATTGATATTCCAAATTCTCACATATTTGTGATGCACTGCATGCCATGTGTTTCGAATATACACATATGACGAGTTTTTGCCAAGGCTATCAACTTTTGACACATTTTATTCCATAATTTACATTTTCAGGGCAAGGTTCACAAATTACAAAGTAAAGATCCAATTTTGATTTGTTTCTTTCTTTTATTATTCATTATCATATCTTGATTCCCAAGAATACAATGTTGTGCAGTAAATTTTCAAAATCATGATCTTACGATGCCAATATGTTTCTTCATATTGGGACTGTACCTGAGGTTTTCAATAGGTCTGCAAAACAAAAAGAAGAGGAACTCCGCACTGGTATGATTATAACTTAAATGGTTCTTGCCAGATAGTCAATCTTATACGACTTACCCTTTCACTTTCCACGACATCTCCTGGTGTCAAGGACCGCAACTATCACTTAGCCCCTTGACCCACTCACGGCCTGCAGTTGCCCAACTCCAGCCGCACTCTGTAAATATTATGTAACTTAGGTTTTTTCCCCGAAGTCTATTATAGGGGGTATAAGATTTTAAAGCTTTCAAAAACTTTTTCGGTGTTTCCCCCTGACACCTACATTTGTGCTCACTGCTTTCAGCAATTGATGTAATTTACTGCTTTCAACAATCAATGATCACTCATGTTTCCATGAATTCAAGTCTTTTCTTGTAAAGTTTTATTTCAATTGTAATCAAGTTCAACTTTCGTCCCGAAGCAAGTGAGAAAAGGCGGAAGGTAGTCTAGCGGAGCAGACTACTGCCGCACGGTGCCCCTTTCTGTGCTAAGAGGAAAGGCGCCCCGTGAAAGTTGGTATCAGAGCCTTGGCTCTCATCCCTCGATAAGAAAGCAATGGATCCGAAGGCTTTGGATGCGAGTGCATCACAGATCACCGATGTGACTGATGCTAGGAAGAATACTAAACAGCGCGTGGATGCGCTTGATGGGTAAACCACAAGGTTATGCTATGTTGTGGAAAACCTGGAGGAAAAGGTTGAAATGGCGGAAACGTATATTCGAGATATACAAATCCAACTGGATGAAAGCCGAGCGGTTTGCACAGCAATGACTGAAGCTGTTGCGATCATTCCTGGTCTGCAGGAAGAGATGGAAATGATGAGAGTTCAGCTACGAATTCTCTAATGTGCGGTGGGAAATGGGAAAGCTCCCGCACGAGAAGAGTATGCACCTGGGGTCAGAATCCCTAAACCGTGCACCTTTGGTAGGGCACGCGATGCAAAGGAATTAGACAACTTCCTGTTTGACATGGAACAATACTTTCTTTCTGCTGGCATCAGAGATGAAGCAAGAAAGGTGACTACAGCTACCATGTATCTGGGTGGAGATGCAAAGTTGTGGTGGAGGTCAAAATATGTTGATATTCAGGCGAACAGGGTCACGATAGACTCTTGGGAGCTTCTGAAGGAAGCAATTCGAAACCAGTTCTTCCCAGAGAACGTGGAATATGAAGCCCGTTGGGCATTGCGAGAACTGAAACATACGGGCTCCATCAGGGACTATGTGAAAGCCTTTTCGGGACATATGCTGAATATTAGAGATATGTCGGAAAAGGACAAGCTCTTCACCTTCATGGAAGGCTTAAAACAGTCGACCCGCAATGAACTCCAAAGGCAGAAGGTTACAGATTTAAGCACGGCCATGAGAGCTGTCGAATGCTTAATGGACTATCAAACTGAGTCTAAGAAGGATCGGCCATACACTGGTGGTCAATCGAATGCTGGAGGGAATAAACAGTTTAGAAATGGCTCGAGTTCTAATGGGGGAGAACGGAATTCCACCCAGAGAGGAGGTGGCTATCAAGGTTCTCGTCAGAATAACTTCCAGGGTTATCATCAAGGTAGTCGTCAAGGAAACTATCAGGGTAGTAACCAAAGCAATTGGAGTAAAAGAAAGACTGTGGAGGGTAGATCTGATGCCGCTCCAAAGATGTCATGCTTCTTGTACGAAGGTCCTCATAGAGTGTCGGAATGTCCACAGAAGCAAATGGTGAATGCTTATTGCCAACTAGCCAGCGGGGTGTCAACGTCTAAGCAAGATGCTCCTCCTGCTAGTAATAATGGCGAGACCGATTCCGAAGGGGATGAGGAGGTGGTTGGCGCATTTTCCCATCGATGCAATGCAATATCAAGTAGGACCACTGGAAAGGAGAAAGTGCCTGTGAAAGAGGCAAGACTGGATGAGCCTAAACCTCGCATTTGTCGAGCGAAAGGGTTGGTTCTAGAGAAAGGGAATGGGAAGGTGAAAGCCATCAACTCGGCTGCTCAACCAATTGCAGGAGTAGCCAAATCGGTGCTAATCAGGGCTGGCCCCTTTGATGGAAGGACTAATCTGTCAGTTGTTCAAATGGATGACTTTAAACTCATTTTGGGATTGGAATTTCTTCAGGATACGAAGACAGCATTGTTCCCACACTCCGATTCCCTAATGATGATGGGCAGTCAGCCGTGTGTCATACCCACTTCGGCAGGAAAGGTTGGCGAGAAGAGTATCTCGGCCTTGCAATTCAGTAAGGGCTTCAAGAGAAACAAACCTTCATTTTTGTGCACTCTTCGTCTAGAAGAGATTGAAGAGGCTTCTGGTCCTATTCCTAAACCGATTCGAAAGCTTATACAGGAGTTCGAGGATATTATGCCGGAGGAGTTTCCAAAACAATTGCCACCGAGGAGAACCATTGATCATGAAATTGAGCTTATTCCAGGTGCCAAGCCGCCTGCCAGGGCACCCTATCGAATGTCTCAACCTGAGCTTGAAGAGCTTAGGAAACAGTTGGGAGAAATGCTGGAAAGTGGGATTATCGTGCTTGCGAAACCACCATACGGAGTGCCCGTGTTGTTTCAGAAGAAGGCGGATGGGTCTCTCAGAATGTGTTGTGATTATTGCGCCCTGAACAAAATCACTGTGAAAAACAGTTATCCTATCCCGTTGGTGGCCGATTTCTTTGACCGATTAAGCAAGGCAAAATATTATACGAAAGTTGATCTTCGATCGGGATATTGGAAAGTTCGGATTAAGGAGGGAGATGAAGCAAAAACTACCGTGGTGACTAGATATGGAGCTTTTGAATTTAAAGTCATGCCTTTTGGCTTGACAAATGCTCCGGCTACTTTATGCACGATGATGAATCAGGTGCTGCAGGAATTTTTGGACGATTTTGTAGTCGTATATCTGGACGACATCGTCATTTACAGTGAGACATTATAGGAACATGTGCTCCATGTCAGAAGAGTCCTCAGTCGACTCCGAGAGAATGAATTGTATGCGAAGCCATCCAAATGCTCATTCGCCCAAACCTCTATCAGCTTCTTGGGTCACATTATTGAGCAAGGGAAGGTTCGTATGGATTTGAAGAAGGTTCAGACCATCAGGGATTGGCAGCCACCAAAGAATGTACATGATGTACACTCCTTTCTTAGGCTATGTAATTATTATCGAAGGTTCGTGAAGGGATACTCAGAAATTGCATTGCCCCTGACGGAGTTAACGAAGAAAGAAAAGATTTGGGATTGGTCTGCATAATGCTAAACAGCCTTTGAGAAGTTGAAGAAGGCTATGTGGACAAACCCAGTGTTAGCCTTACCAGATGTGACGAAACCGTTCGAAGTTTAGACAGATGCTTCAGACTTTGCTCTCGGTGGAGTTCTTATACAGGAAGGACATCCTGTCGCTTTCGAAAGTCGAAAGCTCAACAATGCAGAACGTCGTTATTCAGTACACGAAAAGGAGTTGTTGGCGGTTGTTCATTGCCTCAGGGTTTGGCGTCACTATCTATTGGGGTCCCCATTTATTGTGAAAACCGATAATACTGTGGTTAGTCACTTCATGTCCCAGCCGAAACTTTCAAATAAATAAGCTCGCTGGCAGGAGCTTCTTTCGGAGTTTAACTTCATGTTGGAGTATCGTCCAGGATCCAACAACCATGTTGCAGATGCTCTTAGCCGTCGTGCTGACTTAGCTCCAATATGTGCAATGGCGGCTCTTTCAGGGAGTGAAGTTACTACGGATATAAGGGACTGGATACGGGCACTTCTGGAGAAGGACCCGACTACAATATATTTGGTCGACCTCATCAAACAGGGCAAAACTCGTCAGTTCTGGTTGGACGAGGGTCTGGTGAAGACAAAGGGGGACCGTGTGTATGTCCCTAAGGGTGGGGATTTGAGAAAGTCCCTGATAATGGAATGCCACGATACGCTCTGGGCCGGACATCCGGGAGAAGAACGCACTAGTGCACTTTTGCAACGTGCCTTCTATTGGCCGCAGATGTGGGACGACATCGCCACTTATGTGAAAACTTGTCTTGTTTGTTAGCAGGATAAGACAGATCATCAGAAGTAAGCGGGCTTGCTGGAACCCCTTTCCGTCCCATCTAGTCCATTCGAAAGTGTGTCAATGGATTACATAATTGGATTGCCAAAAGTTGCATATTTTGGCACCATTATCGTGGTTGTGGACCGGTTATCGAAGTATGCAACTTTCATCGCATCGCCTAAGTATGTTTCCGCCGAAGAGACAGCTCACCTCTTCTTCAAGCATATTGTTAAATACTGGGGGCTTCCTAAGGACATTGTCAGCGATCGAGATACTCGGTTTACTGGCATATTTTGGACCGAATTGTTCAAACTTTTTGGTTCAACTCTGAGCATGAGTTCTAGTTTTCACCCACAATCTGATGGACAGACGGAGCGGTTCAATTCTATGCTGGAGGAATATCTTCGGCACTTCATATCTACGTTGCAGAAAAATTGGGTGAAACTCTTGGATGCTGCCCAAATATGCTTCAATGCCCAAAATAACTCTTCCACCAATAAGAGTCCTTTTGAGATTGTCACGGGCCAACAACCGTTACTCCCCCACACGGTTGATTTGAACTTAAGTACCAAGTCTCCTCAGGCAAGGAACTTCTCTCAGGAATGGAAGCGAAATATTGAAATTGCTCGAAGCTATCTTGAGAAAGCTCAGAAACAATATAAGAAGTCTGCTGATCTGAAGAGCCGTTTTCTTAAGTTTAATGTGGGAGATCTGGTTATGGTTAAACTTCCCGATAGAAATTGCTACAAGCTCACCAGAGGGAAATACTCTAGATTGGTTCCAAAGTACATTGGGCCAGTGCCTATTGTGAAGAGAATTGGGAAGGTAGCTTACAGAGTAGATCTCCCGTCATGGTGCAAAATTCATAAGGTCCTCCATGTCGGTGTTCTTAAGCCATATTTTGCAGACAAGGAGGATACATCCAGAAATAAGCCGAAACGGCCAGTGTTCGAATTGAAGAAAATGGGAAAGAAGGTTGTTGAAGCTATTATTGATCACCGAGTCACTCGAGCTTCCAAGCAGAATCATCAAGAGTACTTGGTAAAGTGGAGCGGATGCAGCAGTGAGGAGAATACCTGGAAAAGAAGAAAAGACCTTAGTGCCTTCAAGCATCTCATTGAAGAATATCATAAAGAGATGGCACCGAGGACGTTGTCAAAACAAATGGGGGAGAATGTCAAGGACCGCATCTATCACTTAGCCCCTTGACCCACTCGCGGCCTGCAGTTGCCCAACTCCGACCGCACTCTGTAAATATTATGTAAATTATTGTAATTCAATTTTAATTGTAAAAGTTTATTATGATTCTTCAACCCTTTTAACGTCTACTCATGTAACTTAGGTTTTTTCCCCGAAGTCTATTATAGGGGGTATAAGATTTTAAAGCTTTCAAAAACTTTTTCGGTGTTTCCCCCTGACACCTACATTTGTGCTCACTGTTTTCAGCAATTGATGTAATTTACTGCTTTCAACAATCAATGATCAATCATGTTTCCATGAATTCAAGTCTTTTTTTGTAAAGTTTTATTTCAATTGTAATCAAGTTCAACTTTCGTCCCGAAGCAAGTGAGAAAAGGCGGAAGGTAGTCTAGCGGAGCAGACTACTGCCGCACGGTGCCTCTTTCTGTACTAAGAGGAAAGGCGCCCCGTGAAACCTGGTTTTAAGCTAGCAAAATGCTGACTCATTTTACCTTCTGGATACACCTGTTTAGTTTTCAAAGCATTTTAAGAAATGGCCATAAATAAAATCTTTACATATGAAGAGAATAGGATAAAATTAAAGAGTACCAAATATAAAAAGCAATATAGGTGATAACCAACGCATACCTTAATTAATAAATCATAGTATCTCTTAGCATATGGATTCGATATAGGTGTATAGCTGAAAAGAACAAGCTCCTGAATATTATTGATTTGGCATATTAATAAATAATCTCTCAAAAACGTAGCATTTGGTAGAACTTCAATTCAAAAGGTCAACATGGTTTATTTTCAATTCCGGAATTGTTCTTTCTGCATACAAATTAAAATGTTCAGCTCATGGTTTTAAAATTTATAACCTTTTTTCAAAATTTAATTGTATTGGTTTGTGGTATTCTCCGAATCTCCAGAAGTGATCAACTGTTTAAAAAGATGTCAAAAGTTTTGGGCATTCCACGGTTGAATGTGAGAATAAGCAAACAACAGAAATACTAAAATATTAAGATCAACGATATCGAACAAAGTAGCGCGAACACTTTTTTCCCCTTCTGTACATCCCAAAACTGTATCAAGAACAACTGAAGACAAATTATTTAATGTCAGGGGAAGCAACACATGCAGAAATTATTATCATGAAAGTGAACACACGTCAGCACTCACAAATTGAATGCTAGTTATAAATACATATGCAAAAGAAAAAAAGGAGAGCATGGGAAACAGGGAAAGTATGAATATGGGAACTTACAGACCAATAACATATTTCGGTTTTCCTTCAGAATTTTGTCCTGCTGGTGCCTTGCAAGAAAAATGAGTATTTAGGAGTCAATTACAACAGACGTGGACGAATAGTTTCTGTAGCCACTAAATTGATCTAGTACTGCAAGTTTATAGAAAAGATCTTTGAAATTATGCAGGATTTGACAATCTTCTAGAGCTCAAATCCTCCAGAGTTGCATCTAGTTAGAGTGTTATGAATTAGCTTTTTTCCTGGATTTTTAAAAGTAAACTCAGACATTTTAGCAATTTCACTGCAAAATTCACGTGATATCTAGAACATACTTCCTTCGCATAGGCTTAAGTTAGTTATTCTTTACATAATACATGGAAGATATTTTCTTTACATAGGCCTTTTTATTTTTGGGCATTGAAGTCATTAGTGTTAGTTCGGTATTTGAAAATAATTTACCCAGTTACCAAAGAATATTTCTAGATTTTAGAGTCCTTGGAGTCGATATAAAGCAAATGCAATCATTATTTGAGACCAGTACAAGAACATCATATTATGTCGTATGATTTTGTTAAAAACCCTTCTGTTGGCAAATCATTTGTCTCTCTGTTTTGTGTTCTTTTTTGTCAGAGACCATTGTGCTGGCAAATCACTTCTCTCAGCTTTCTATTTTTTTTTTTTTTCTCCCTCAAACGCCCTTGTGTTGACAGTCATTTGTCGGTCGGCTCACTATTCTTTATCATCTCAATTTTGTTGAAAATTAGGACGCAACTAATCCCGTTAAGGATCGATGGGACACAAATAATTTTGACTGAAAAAATATAAATACGTAAAAATAAAATGCAAATATAAAACACAGATATTTACGTGGTTCAGCAATTTGCCTACGTCTATGAATCCACACCAATATATTTCACTAACTTGAAAAATAAGGAGTACAAAAATACTACACTGTATTTTTATCTGGCTACGCAAAGGCTATTCTCTCC